>PVKN010020269.1:0-15990 GCA_004027915.1 Capromys pilorides
TTTAGGCCAATCATTTTGGAGCCACCAGACAAGTCAAAACAACCAACTTTAAGGATAAATTCCATCTTTATCCCCCAGTACTAAAATACTATGCAATTAATGTGAGTTGCTGAAGTTTAAGATCATTGCTTTGCTGGGTAGCAGACCATGATTCAAGATTAAGAGAAAATGCCACAGAGATTTATTATTGAGATTCATGAGTTATATCTTAAGTAGGTGTTCACCTTTTGGCTAAAACTTTGTAATTTTTTTCTTCCAGAGCTCTGACAAAAATATTGGTTCTTTCCTGTTTATTCACTGCCTTTGTTGGGTGTGGGTGCTGAAATTCTATGCTCCCCCTTCCTCGTTGGCCTCATTAATAACATCTTTTGACAAACAAAAATTTACTTTCATAAAATTTTAACCCCCGTACTTGTGTCTATAATTAATCTCAAAATACTATTATGTATGATGTGAGCTAGTGGTTATGGTTTTTTTCTCACATATATACCAATTATCTCAGTGTCAATCCTTAACTGCATAAAAATTGGGCTATTTTCTGGACTCTCCACTCTCTTCTGTTATGTGTCTAACCCTCAGCCAACATGAAACTTTATTTACTGTAGGTAAATAATAGTCTTCCAGCATTTTTTCAGGAATTTTTGGTCATCTTTGTATTTCCACATAAATTTTATAATTAATTTGTCCATTCTCCAAAAGTACTGCAAAGTTTTTATTGAGATTGTGCTTGCATTGAACCTAGAGATCAATTTCTCCATTTTAATCACGCTTTTATTCACATCATGCAATCCAAGAAATTCTTTTCAAGATCAGCAGTGATCTGCATTTTTCAAATTTAGTAGCCCGTTCTTAGTCCTCATCTCACCTGTCACCTTACCAAAACTCACACAACTGTGAACTCACACAGGATCCTCTCACTGATAATCCCTGTTATGCTTTTACTCCATAATGCTTATTGACATCTAACATGCTCTATGTTTGCTTGTTTGTTACCAATCTCCCATACTAGAATGGTGGCTGGATCTCTGTTTGGTTCACTGCTATATCTCTAGGATATCAAACAAGACCAGGCACATAGGAGGTCCTTGATGAAGATAGTATTTGTTTAAAAGGAAGATAAAGGAAAGGGGAAAGAAAAAAAGGAAGAAAGGGAAGAGAGTCAAGGTTTGTATATCCCTACATAATGCTTCTTTTCTATTTTCCATTACTTCCTTAACTGAGATGTTAGTAAGATAACTGCACAAAGAGAATCTGAAGGATGAAGCCCAGAAAATCATAAGGTGCTAGAAATTTTCCACATGATCATGAGTAACAGATAGGAATGAGAACAAGGACTGATTGATGTTCGCAAACTCTAAAAAGCAGGAGATTGTACAGGTTGGCATGGCATGGCTGTACTAAAGGCATATATGAGAACTCCATCTCAATGATGAATCAAAGTGGCAGAACAGGTGGCCAGTTAATGGATAACATGGATCCCTGTACCCATCGGCCTCACTGGACAGTGTCCCTGGAAGGTGCCCTTCGGAAACTCACCTTTGTGATATCGAGCTGTGACCAGCCCAGGGACCACAAAGAACACATCTCCAAGCAAGTCCAGTAAACTATCTCGGATTTCAATCATAGAGTGCTTTCCAGGGAAGTATTCATTCGCCACAACATGCGAATACTGTATGGGGATGTGCTGTAATAAACCATAGTCGCAGGGAATCTAAGTTAACAGCAATGCCAGCACATTAGGTATTACTCTGAGCAGGTAAAACCTTAATTGATTTTGGTGCCTTACCTCATTTAATCCACTCTGAAATCCTACAATGCAAGTATTAAAATTAGATCTATTTAACAGACTAGTAAGCTAGTGTTAGAAAAGTTGATCCAAATTCTATCACAATCTATTTGCATTCAAATTCAGTGCACAAGCTTTGTTATCATGGTGATGTTCTTAAGGGGTATGTTACTGTAGGGAATGCTGGACAATTAACACTGTTCTGTGGTACAACTTCTGATAGGCTTTCTTTGCAACTTGAGGAGAGGCTTCCTAAAACATATCTAGGGGAGCTTATCAGGTCCTCACTACAGTTGTCCAAACTATCCTGCTTACATACATAAATATATCTTTTTTCCTCCACTCCCTCTCCTGTCTTCAGAAGGCTGATAGTTATTAATCAGGCCCAAATCAAGGGAGGATTCTGCATCAGGTGCAGGCTGTGGTTCAAGGATCTAGTCACCTGGACTGCATGCCCAGCAAACCTCATGTCCTAGACCCACCCAAACTGGATAGAGAGACTGTCTAGAGTCTCTCTTATGTCCCTAGAAGGCAGTCCCAACACAAACTGATAAGGAATTGATGCAAGAATATGTAGAGAACTATTAAACATTTGTAAAGCAACTCCTGACATTCCAGTAGGGTAGGTGAAATTTTATGTCTTTCTTTTTCTCTGGCATTTTCACAACCTACTTCCAACCCCTGTGATTTGTCTCAAGATACTGTTTCCATTTGAAATACCCTGAACTGTCTCCCACCTCTGAGGTCTAGATGAAGGACCATTTCTTCCACAAGGCATCTCCAATTCAGCCAGGGAGATTCCAAGTTTATGCTCTGCAGCATTAACAACTGCAAGCACCCTGTTTTGCTGCAGAAAACCTCTTCGGCTGATCTCCTCACATCCCCTACACCCAGTTGGTTCTCATCATTCCTCTCAAGCTCCCCTCACCATTACACTTCCAAAATTCTTCACCCCAAAGAAGCCACTACCTCATCCTGTGGGCACCACAAACCTGGACTCTCCTCTGCTCCAACTGAAATGCATTGTCATGTCTATCTACCCCACATTGCACACCAGTGGTTTGGGTATTGTTGGGTCTAGATAAAAATTTGTTCTCTGAATTGAAAAATAAAATAAATCTGGCACTGAGTACATGCTGGATAATATAAATGGAAATAAAAAAGAAGGAAGGAGAGTAGAAAAGAAATCCATCTTTACAACCCAGTGTCTACAGCCAGCACTAACACTCCTGTGTTTGTGCAGTGAAAGAATGAGCAGATGACTGAGTAATAAATGAGTGTGTGAGTTACTGGTACTGCTGAAATAGCACAAGACTGGGCTGGTATGTAGTGAGACTGTCTATTAGTCCTGTGTGTATGTTAGAATTCAGAAGCTTTCAAATTATAGATAATTCAGAACAAATGTCACATAGCATGCAACATGCTCAAGGAGGCAGCAGCCCAACACCTCATTGATACGTTCACCAAGAAACAAGAATAGCAGAGTACATAAAGTGAAACGAATGTTCAAGAACAAAAATGGCTGTGGCAATAAATCAATCCGACCCATATTTCGCTGCCATGTGGATTACAAAAAGCCTTTAGACTTTTGGAACTCTGCTTTTTGGGTTTGTGAGTAAGGCATTGTAGACTTATACATAGTAGAGGCCTGTTGAACTAATTAATTGATGAGGAATATCTCTACCTTTTGTGCTTATACTAGGTGCAGTCCAGGTACATTTGCTAAATAATTCTCTGAAGAGTCAGCCATACCCAAATTCACTTACCAGGAGAGAACGTATCACATGAAAGGCAAAAGATCTGTTGGAGCCACTGAGGATCTCAGGAGACTCCTGCTGTGGAGAGACACACAGTGTCAGCTGAGAGCCATCATGTCATCAGAAAGTAAACCACTTTCCTGAGCAACTGACTTGCCAGGGGAGAGCAGAAGGAGTAGAAACCATTTCAGCCCAAGGTGACTATGCAGAAGCATAAATGCATTAAGCAATGAATTTATCTTCATGTTTAATTAAAAAGTAGCTATTTCTTGTCATACCTGTGAGTTTGTGGGGCCTAAGCGGCCATTCTATAGCTCTGTTACTGGCTGAATCATGTCCTCCTCCCAAAATTTCTGCATTTAAAAAACTAATACCCAATATCTCAGAACACGACTGTATTTGGAGATAGGGCCTTTAAACGGATGACTATGTTGAGAGGCAATCTGGGGAGGCCCACATCCAGCCAAAATGGTGTCTCAAGAGAACAGAAATTCAGAGACACTAGAAGTTCAAGCATAAAAGAATAGACTGCGTGAGGACATGATGAGAAAATATCATCTGAGAGCAAGAAAACAGGCCTCAGGAGAAACCAAACCCACTGACAAATTGATCTTGAACTTTCAGCCTCCGGAACTGCGAGATAATGAATTTGTGCTGTTTAAAGTACCAAATATATGGTTCCTTTTTATAGTAACCATAGCACTATGGCTTTAACACCAAGTTCAAAGAAAAGCTAGAAAATCTCAAACCTAGTGGTTTATTTTCTCCCTCTAAAGATTTTTGCATTCTTCTCAGAGGGCCCTCGGAGAAGTCAGTAATGGGGAGTCAAGTAGCTGCTGGTTGAGACCCCCCAAATCTGGGCCATCAGAGGCCCTGAACTTGAATTCCTTCTCTTCTCTGTGACCCAGCTCTTCCTGATTCAGACTTCTCATCAACCTCTACCCCTCGGTTCAGTGATCACTACTCAGAGGACCCTTTCTGAACACCCTTTGACCACCCTAAAGCAGCTTCCTCCCACACACAGCACACAACTAAATCCTTTATAGCTTTTATCGCTTTCTGAAATCATCTTTCCAACTGGGCTTTTCGTGATTCACCCCTCATGAATGTAAGCTCACAGAGAGAGAAAGCCTCATGACTTGTTCAGTACTTAATGTTCCATTTTTATAATGTAAATGCTCAGTACTATGTCTACTTGCTGAATGAGTAAAATGATTTAATAACTTGGCAACATGAGTGACTTTAGTTTTCTTGAAATTCAAAATGCCTGGGCCAAGTTTATATATGAAAATTTTTAAGGACTTAGTTTTCCAAATGTATGTCAATGTCAGCTCTAGAGTAGTCACTGTGCTTATTGGACACAATCATATGTAACATTTTGTAGTAAAGACTAATAAAAATGGCTGTGAATGCAACCTTCTCCTTCCTTTTTATATAGTTTCTTCTTTTGCTATAAACCTGTATGAGAAACAAAGCAGACAGAAACTTGGCTGCAGTCTATTTCCCCAACCCTGGTCCTAAATTCCCTTTCTTATGGTTTGGAAACAGTTTGAGTATGTTCACCAGAACTCTGCACTGGAAGCTTGGTTTTCATTGCAATGGCCCTGAAAAGTAGTGAATCTTTAACACATGGGACCCAGTGGAAGACAATTGCTGCCTTACAAGACACATTTCCCAGGGTGAGTTGTTACAGAGCACGACCACCCCACATCTTTAGCCTCTTGTGCATGCAGCCATTTCCCTTTCTGCTTCTCTACCTTGTTGTGATGTGGTCAGAGAAGTCCTCACAAATGGCTGGTTCCATACATTTGGACTTTGCAGCACCAGAACTACAAGCCACTTAAACATCTTTAATTTGCATGAGCTGGCACCTCATATTATGTTATACCAACACAAAACAGATGAAGACAGCCTCTTTGGAAACACAAGGAAGATTATCACTGTATGTATGGCAGCAGGCTCCAGCCCTCCTAGTGCTGGCTGTCACCTCTGGAAATGTCAGCTATGGAAGCAAACAGCTGCATCACTATGGAACGATCAGCAGGGTGGACAGCAGGGATTCTTACCAGGGGCAGCATGAAGCCACACTCATGGTTGTTGACTCCGATGATAGAAGGCACTACTTTAAATTGTTTGTGAGACAATAGCTCTAAAGGCTCATCGGGCAAAAAAAGACCATCAATCACTCGATCAAAAGACTTTGTTTCCTGAAACAAAAAAGAGAAGAAAAATTAGTTGTCCCTGTTCTCAATGTCTGCTACTCCAAAATCCTAGTGAAGCTAAGCCAATCTAGTTGAGCAATGGTCAAAATGCTTTTAAAAAAGGAAAAATATTACAGTCCCTTGGGATATTGGGAGGCTGACATGGAAAAATTTTAAGTCTGAGGCCAACCTGAGCAACTCAGTGAGCCCCTGTTCTCAAAATGACAAAAATAAAAAGGTCTGTAGAAGCATCATAATAGTAGAGCACTTCTGAGTTCAGTCCTTAGTACCACAAAAAAGGAAACAAAGAACACTACCAGCTGAACCCAATGTTTCATTATCTAGCATAGAAAGGGACATAGGCTATTATCCAATCTCGTTAACTATCCAGTGATGTTAAGTTTGTCAGTGGGCAGCCACACCTTGCTTAAACAACTGCAGAGATAGACATCTCACTGCTTCTAAAAAAGCCCATACCTTTTATAAACCTTTGAAGTTTTAGGAATTTCTCAGCTATACTAAGCCAAAATGGCTGCAGAAGAGAACAGCCAGCCCTCAGTTTTGACTTCAGCCCCTGGGAATACATAGAACAAGTGTGCTCCCTCTTGGCTCCCTCTTTAGTGTTGCAGGGACAACCATCATATCTTGCTGCATCTCCAAGATAAGCATCACCTCTGTCATAGCAAGTTCACTAAATAACCTATAAAAGTTCTCTTCTCTGAATCGTTTTGTCATAACTATTGCCATTAGTCCCAAGTCCTTCTCTTTTCCAAGTCCTAAGTCAAAACAAAAAACAGAGAAGTAGGATTCATCTACCACAGAGGGCAACCTTATTCCCAAAAGCTCCCTTCCTTCCTCACCTGGCCAAGGTCCAGCAACTCCTTGGAGGATTTTGTCCTCAAGCAATTCAGAAGAGCCTTGGAGTCTGAGGCATTGCAGCCACAGACATCTGCAACCATCTGCAACTATTTCCAGAGAAGATGCATGTCAGAACACAGCTCTGAAAGCATCCAAGGAGGACCCTCTGCACCTAGGTTGGTCCTTTCTGTGTGAGGTTCAATCTGCTGCCCCTCCCCAGGTCCATGCACCTCTATGGAACATACACATGAAGGACAGGTTGGTTTTATACTGACTCTCCTGGCTCCCCTCTGTACTTCTTAGTAAATAAAGCTGGGGAGGGGGCAGTTGGCAGTTTGAGACTATGGATTGGAATCATGACTCGTGGTGATGGACAGACCAGTCCTGTGAGCCTCTCTGTAATGGCAGTAGGCTCCAACCTCATGGTACCAAAGGAACTTGCAGCCTCAAGAGTGAGGAGCAGCTTCACAAGCTCCTTAACCATCAGCTGACACATGGTACTGGGTCAGTGCTTTATCCACTCTGCTCTCGCTCTAGCCCCAGAGTAACTGAAAATCTTTTTTGAGTTACTATACCTATATCACTAACCTTTTCTTTAGGATTTCACAACCATAATTCTGTGTCTGAGTCTGTTTCTAGTTAAGTTTTTTCCTAACTCATCCTTCCAGACCAATGCCTGCCTCTTCTGAAACTCTTCTATCTCTCCAGTGGTCCTTTCAGAGCACTTCTGCTCCATGGCCCTTCCCCCATGACCTCTTATCACCCCAGGGGTTTCACTTTTCCTGCTCAACTCATTGCTAAATATCTTGCCTTTGTCCTATTGTTGAACTTCTATACTTGAAGAACTTATCTTTTGAGAATAGTGGTTCTTAACCTTCTGGGAGTCTTTCAAAAATGTTGCAGACCTTTTCTCTTTCCTGTGCACAAACATAGAGTTTGCATACAGTCTATTCAGAATTTAAAACCCCTTTAATAAAAATATGGTAGTCTTCAAGAGTTTAAGATATGAATTTACCACTCATAGACCAATAGGTCCTTAACAGCACTGGAAAAACAATGGGAACTCAATAAATGTCTGGTGAATAAGTAAATATATGAATAAAGTGCTAGTAAGGTTATATATAACACTGCCCAAATCAGTATTTTCTCTGTATTGAAGAACATTCACATACTGGCAATGCTATATATTCCTGTTCTTGGCATACATTGCTATTATCTATACAATATTTAAGAAAATGCAGTATATAAGCCAAGGTATGCTCCTGTAGTCCCAACTATTCAAGATCCCTTCATCATAGGAGTTTGAGACCACCATAGACAACATAGTAAAATGCTCCCTGAAGAAAGGAAGAAAGCAAGGAAGGAAGGAAAAAAAAAAGACAGAGAAGGAAACTGAAAAATTCACCCAAAAAACAATTAATACCTAGGAGATATTTCCACTGACTAGTGCTTAATTAATATTCATTGACTGAATCAGCTCATTCATTCATTTATTCATCACACATCTGTGGCTGATATATATATATATATGTATATCAGATAGTAGGCTGATGGCATAAAAGACCAAGAAACTTTAGTCTACAGATCCTTGCTATCTAATAAAGTCTTAATACAACATGACAGATGACAAATCCATATGATCTATGTCATCTATATGCCCCACAATCCCCCTCACAATCCCATGCCAGATACCATTAGACAGTCATAGTGTTATTTCCCATTACGGAAGAAATGTTCTTTGTCTCTTACATAACAAAATACCACCATAGTTACCATTCCATGTAAAGTAAGCACAGAATATGAGCTGCACACAGTGAGAACTGAGTTATTACATACAAAAACTAATACATAATGTATAAGAAGTCTAATACGTATTTGAGTACATTAAGCACAGCAGTGATGTTGCATTGTGTAGTAGGGTACACTTCTTACTGAAACAGGCCTTCCATGAGGGAACAAAGTCCCTCTGGGCCAGTATGAGTTTTAGGCATTCCTAATAAGGAAGCAAGGGTCATTATGAAAAAGGTGTAGTCTGGATTCCTGACCACATTGTCTCCTGATTAAGGAGGGATACTAAGAATATACCTACATCCTTTCTTGCTTCATCAAGGTACCTCTGGTTGGGTGTGATGGCAACCCCACTCTCCATGATGGCTTTGTGAAATAGACTCTTGGCCAAAGGAGACAGAACCTAGAGAGAGAACACAAGAAACCCCAGGAAATTTGTCCCAGAAACCTCCATGCATCCCACAGACCAGCCATCCCTTCTTTAAGGAAATCTTACCAAAACAGACTAAATTGGGAGTGGTTCACAGGTCCCAATTTAGGGATTCAAAGACTAGCTGTGAAGGTGTGGGCCACTTATTCAACTTGTCTGAGGCCTTGACTCCTTGTGAACTTCTTAGCCAAGCATTTTGCTGTGTCAGTTGTGGCACCTTCACCTCCTTGCTGGATCACTACAGGCAATTCACCTAACATTTTTAACCACTGGTTTACAGTTTACTTCCCTATAAAGCTACAATAAAAACTGAGCCTGTGTCATGGAACTGAGGTGAGAAATGGAGGAAACAATGAATATGTTGTTCAGCATACAGTCCCTGGGCAAACTTTACTGACAACATGTAGCTGTTATTATATACATAAGGTTAGGTTCATATAGTCAGTCATAGAATTTATAAAGTGCCTTAAATATTGTCATCTGCCACAACGTACACAGAAAAATGCTTGGCTAAGAAGTTCACAAGGAGTCAAGGCCTCAGACAGGTTAGGAGATGATGGGCTCTTAACTCACTACCATGGAATTGATTTCTGCAACTAATCACTCACAGTCAGTGAGCCATCTTCTAGTATCCCCATATATTTCTGTTCCTATCAGTTTATTGTCAAAGGTTTAACGCATTTTTTTCTAAACTTGTTTTGTCAGCTGTGCTTATTATTGTAATTATATAATCATGGAAGATGAAGGGAGGCAATAGACTATGTAGGTAAAAACAAGACAAAATTGTGTCTGACCAGGGGTTTCAAAGCCTTACTATAGCCAAATGGCTAAAAATAAACACTGTCAAATTAGGTGTGGGTGAGAGAAAAGTAAAATATTGGGTAGGAAAGACTAAAACTACACAATAAGCTGTCATCTGACTAGTTTAAGTTCATGTTTATTGTAAAGAAAATTAAACTGTGGTTTAAGGGCAGAGAATTATGCCTGTGTTTATCCAAAAGGATTCATGTTGGCATTCTGGCTACCAGAACAACTCTAACAATAAAACCATGCATGAAACCATTAGTAAGGGGTGCCCATTTTGTTGCTTTAAGTTAAAATAAAATTTTTATGTACATGTTCTGTAACTTCATGGTCTTGCTGGGTTTTCTATTAAACAATACAATGGTTTGGATGCAGTTTGGGTGTCTCTCAAGCATCCAAGTGTGGAGATCTGGTCTTCAAGGCCAGGGCCCTAGGAATTGGTGTGAAACCTTTAAGAGGGGGTCCTAGGGGGAGTCCAGTGGGGGTCTTCCTCTCCAAGGGGATTAAGTTGTTCTTACAAGAGTGCTGTACTGAAAGGAGCAACCATGACTCCACCCAGCTCCGTCTGCTCCCTGGTTCAACATGTGATGCTTCCTCCTACATACATGCCACCATGATGTGTAACCTTCTACCACCCTCACCACAGCCCAACCAATGTGGCTGCCTAAACTTGACCTTGGAGAATCTGAAACTGTGAGCTAAACATTTTATTTTATGGTTAACCTGCCTCAGGCATTTCATTATGATAGCAAAAATGTAACCAGTGCTCAAGAGGGTGAAGCTATGATCAAAGTGGAGCTGAAGTCTTCTGACAGCACAAGATTCAATCATCTTCTTTCAGAAACACCTCAAAAAACTGATTAATGCAAACATATCATTGCTAGTCCTGGTAAATGGATGCTAGAGTTTCAATTTTACAAATAGAAAGGGTTTTTCCCTGCAAATCATTCATTATATGGCCTTGTGAGACTCATTAAACACTTTCCCAATGACAGCTGGCCTCATCCATAAAATGAGACTAATGCACAGTTGTGTCTGTAAGGCCCCTGGCAGGCAATGTGTATAAAATTGTCTGACATGAAATCACCAATCAAATGTAACTGATAATCCTCACTTTTCTAACTTCCCTGACCAGGTTCGCTGAAGTCATAATATACATAACTTACAAGGCTGGAAACACTTATGGCTCCTGCTGACTCTCCAAAGATGGTCACAGAGCCTGGGTCCCCACCAAAGCCTTCAATGTTCTCCTGGATCCAGGACAGGGCAGCCAACTGGTCCATGAAGGCCCAGTTCCCTGGGGCATGCTGATCCCCTGTGCTGGAAGAAATAGACAGAGTGAGAATTCTTAGTTGGCAGCTATGTTTCCTGCAATTCAGGGAGTTCTCAGCAGTGATATTTGCAGCTAACAGATAGATGGGGTTGAGAATCAGAGATCTGGAGGAACTGGGGAAACCAAGCTTAGTTCTCATCCTTTGACAGGCTTCTGGGTTCTTTAAGAATCTGATGAAAATTATGTATCTTAGAAAATACAGAGTTTAGAGATGTAGCTCAGAGGCCCAGCACCTGCCTGGAAAGCGCAAGGTCCTGAGTTTGATTCCTGGTACAAGAAAGAAGGAAAGAAGAAAGGAAGGAAGGAAGGAAGGAAGGAAGGAAGGAAGGAAGGAAGGAAGGAAGGAAAGAAAGAAAGAAAGAAAGAAAGAAAGAAAGAAAGAAAGAAAGAAAGAAAGAAAGAAAGAAAAAACACACAATATTGTATGCATGATTTCCAGTTGTTCCTAAGCATCCCTGGGTCCATGGATCACAAGAGTCCTGCTCCTGTGAACAAGTCTGCACCAATGAAGCAAGACCTTCCTGGACACTGAAATGTCAAGGAATGAGAGTTAATAACAACAATTGCTGCAGCCACAGTATGTGCCCAAAACTGTAGTAAGGGTTTAAGGTTCATACAATTATCACAAGCTGTGAGATAGGTAGTTCTAGCTTTTCTCCCGTTGCCTTCCTGGAATTCTTTGCAGCATTCTCTGTCCCCTCCCAAAGGTTGATCTCTAAGAACTATATATCTAGGTTTCAGCTATATATCATCAGTGGGAGGTAAGTATAGGTGCTTGAGGATGAACAGAGAGAATCTGGGGTGCCCATCCCTTCACCTTATGTCCCTTCTATTCTTCAAAGGGGTTTTGACAGTAGTCAGATTTCTCCACTGCCACAGCTCATACAAATACCCTATACTTAAGTCTGTGAACATGTCATCAGAATAATGACAGATATATCATCTTCTGCAGGTAGATTAAGGGCTTCCAGCATGGAGAGGTTAAATCCCATTCTGGTAGGGAGTGCAGGGAACAGAGCGAGAAAGTTGCAGAGTTCAGATTCAAAGAGTCTGGTGCCGAGTCCCTCTTCATAACCACTCTCCATGCTCTGGCTCCTGGAGAATTGCATGTTTTCCATAATTAATGGACAATTAATGTGAAATGAGTTGAAATGTCACAGAACCAAAGAAGTGCCTAAAGACCTTCACGTGATGCACTAATGTGCATGATCTCAGAATCACATAGGATTCCTCACCATTCCCCTATCCCCTAATTCTGCCTCCTCCTAGGTTCTGTTCTCTGTCCATGACCAGTGGAGTGGCTCTGGATATACCTTTCACTCCCAGGCCTGTGTAGCACCTGCTAGTCTCACTTCCACTCAGTGGAAAACCCCACATCAGTCTCCGTTGCTTTATATTTATCCTGTGAAGAACTACACATCTATATTTAGGACCTTAGCCTTTAGCACAAGACTCATAGTGTGGCCACTCACTATCTGGTGGGTGACTTTGGGCAAGTCATCTTACAAAGTTGATCTCAATATCTTCATGTTGAAAGGGGGGTTACAACTGCCCCTATTACACATGGTTTTAGGAAGACTGACCATAATACACATACACACACACACACACACACACACACACACACGTGTGTAATAAACATGTTAGCAACTATTTCTATGAGTCAAATTCTTCTTGGCCTGCCTCAAGATTGGGCAGTAGCCTTCCAAATAACTCCCCATCTGTAGCTGGGCACACTATGTCCAGCCATTCCGCTCTGGTGTGAACTTTCTGGTACACTGCTCTGAGCAGGGCACTCCTGGGTGCCTCAGTCTTTAGAGTTTAAAGTCCAAATACCATGGATGACCTAGTTTTCAAGGACTTGCCCAATCAAGCCTGCCCCTAACCTTCATATCTGTCTCCTACTACATGCTCACCTATCTATGGTCAAACCAAAATAGTATAATCAATTTCTGAAAACCAAAGTCCTTTCTGCCAAAGGAATCTTACTGAAAATGCTAATGTATAAATCAGCTAAAAGTGTAATTGCTAGGGTCAGGAAACCCAATCAGCCCACTCTGATTTCACAGCAGTCCAAGAGCCAACTCCCACTGCTATAGGCCCAGAGCACTTCTCACAAGTATTTCTGCAGCCTCATTATTGCAACAGCACTTCCAGCTTCCCAACCATGGTTTTGGTAGCACCCATAGCTAAGCGTACTCCAAACTCAACCACATCTTTAAGGCACAATAAGAATATACCTTCTCTCAGGAACCTCTAGATTCCTGATAGTTCCCTCCTGTTTCCCACACCTCCTTGCCTCTCATTACTGGAGAACCAACCATTTTCTGCCTTGCATCATGGATGTGCATGCCCCTGCACTGTCTGCCCTACCGGCCATGAGCTTCCAGGAGAATTTCTATGTGAATCCCTCCTGCCATCTCCACAGCGTGTGGCAGTAGCCTCCAAACAGGAACAGGGCCCCAACTCTCAATACTTCTCTGTTGCTCACATTGCAATTTGGATTGACACTGCCATGCTCTAGGCAGGATAATAGAGGTGGTCAAGAAACTCATCACTATTCTGTGACTAGGAAGCTAGCGTCAGAAGGTGAATGGAATAACATGACAAGTGTAAACTTCAGGTACCCAATACAAGGTGAGTATTATGGGAGGTGTGATACAGAGATTATTTTCAGGAAGCATTTGAGGAGCCAATTGCTCAGAAAACCAGTTCCTTTATGCTCCAAGCTGAAGGTCTGGGCTACACTTTCCTTTGACTTTGCAATTAGATTTTCTCACATTATTTGCATTCAGACCTATGGTTATGGGAATGGGAGCAATTAGCCCCACCTCCAGGCTGAACCTCCATGCTCTTTTGCCATCTGCTGGTTAAATGTATGTATGCAGTTCTAGAGAATCCACCTCAGAGATAAGTCATGGAAGGAACTCAGGTCTCTGATTTACCCTGTGAACCCTGTCAATCAGGCATATTCACTTTGCTTTTACTAAGGTGAGAAAGAAAAATTTTAACTGTTTATAGGCATTAAGAACTGGCATTTATCTGTCAGATGCTAAAATTACCTACAATACTAGAGGAAAATTTGTTCAATGTCATAAACCTGTCCTCTTTAGGTTTCTGGATACTGTCCAGCTGCTGACAGCCACTAAGGTCTGAGATATCAGTCATCTAGAGATACTCACTTGAAGAAACCAAATATGCCTAGGCGGTACTGGGTGGTCACAACCAGCACATCCTCATAGGCAGCTAGGGCGGAGCCATCAAAGATGGAGGCTGAGCCATTCTCAAAGCCTCCCCCTGGAAACCACACCATGACCTGAAGAGAGAAGCAGAACACAAAGTCAGCCCATCAGGCACCCACGTCATCTTCCCAGGCAGACTGGGATAGTCTTTCTTCAAGGAAATGCACATGCTTCACTTTCCTTTCTAAGTAGGATCAAATATTTTGTCTTTTGTAAAAGGTCCATGATTAAGCATCTAGAGTGATAGATCTGATTACCAGCTGTTGCACTGACTGGATCTGACCTTGATCGGAGTGTTCAACTTCTCTGAGGACCATTTTTCATGTAAATTATGAAGAATGAAAGTATTTCACTTAGGAAGTTACCATGAGGTCTGAACAATATTGTGCATCTGATGCTGATAAAATCCTGACTCACACTACAAGTAATCAGAAAGCATTAACTATATATCACAGGCCTGGGACACTAATGACGATAGAAATCATTATCAGCCATGAATAAGAGCAAAAGCAACTCAAGATGTTTGAAGGTAATGCTTGCTTTCTGCCATCAGAAAGAAGAGAGGAAAGAGCAAAAGGAAAATGACATACGGAAACTTTATTTCAATTAGAAAAATCAGGACCAGGAAACATAAAACATTCTTCAATGGTATTGTCATTATTTATATATTCCATAAATTCTTAAGACCAAAAAATTCAGCACACGAAATCCAGTAACTTTTCTATATAACAATAATGAACTTGCCAAGAAACAAAAAAATCCAGAAAACATTTCCATTCAAAATAGCTTCACAAAAAACAAACACCTAGGTGTCAACCTAACCAAGGACATGAAAGACTCATGTAATTGAAGTTAAAGAACCCTAGAAAATTTAAAGAGGACATTATAAGGTGGAAAAACATTCCTTGTTCTTGAATAAGAAGAAATAATGTCATTCAATATTATTGAATGCCAATATTACCAATAAAGAGATCTGTAGATTTAATGTAGTCCCTATTAAAATACCAAAAACATGTTCAAAAAATTAGGGGGAAAAAATCTAAAATTCATGTGGAATCAGGAAAGCCTCACAGTAGTCAGGTCAATCCTGAGCAAAAAGGGAAAATTCAAAGGCATCGTAATACCAGATTTCAAGTTATGCTACAAAAGCAATATGCTGATGGCCCAAAAGCAAGCATATAAATCAGATGTGATGGTGCCTGCCAGCATTCTTGCACTGTAGAAAGATAAGGCAGGGGGAACACAAATCTGAACGCAACCTGGGAAAATACCAACATAGGGAGACATTGTCTCAATTTAAAAGTGAAAGTCTGAAAATACTAGTTCCATGTTAGTCTGAGACATTAATACTTAGAAAGACAATGATAATAAGTTCAGGCACCTATGTTATAGAGTAATAGTATCACTAAGCTTCTCTTCTGGAGGGTTAAGAACCAGCTTTGCAGATCAAAAATTAGAGAACAAGAAGGACTACAAGGATTGCCAATATTTTGGTCCTAGCCCTTCAAGGTCAGTGAGGACTCAGGACATAAGAGACCATGTAATATAACATCCTATAACTCAGTGGTGTCCCAAATTTTCTGTTCAAGGAAATTGTGGAGCCACAGAGGAAAGAGATTGATGATGTACAGTGTGCCTAAAGTGAGTCACCTAGAGAGAAAACATTCTCTCGGGCTTTCACAGAGAGCAAACTGGTGAAGCAATGGCCATGACTCATCCAGATGGCTGACACTGACAAAAGCTCTATAAAACGCGGTACGTGGTTTCAAGGTAAATCCTCAGGGGATTTGA
>PVKN010020270.1:0-16003 GCA_004027915.1 Capromys pilorides
ATTCTACAAGGCTTCCTTCAAATTGCCTTATGGAGCCCTACACAAAGAATTTAAGCCCAAGCAAGACTGTTGCTAACAGTACTTTTATTTTTTAATAAGTCATCATTATCATCAGGCATGCAGTTTTTTCCTCCTATGTGCCTGGCTCTGTAAAATGGGTGCAACATCCTGCCTCATGCTTCAAAGTTTATAAATACTTTATATCAAGTCATTAAAAAGAGCTCAGTAAAAACTATCAGGTGATAAATAAATTTGTAATGTGGATGAATCTAGAGAGATCTGGAAACAACACCTAAGCCTTACAGTAAAAGTTTTACTTGGGAAGACACGAGGGAAACACTCATGTGCTACTGACAGATTTTCTAAATGTTTACGTCCTTTCTGCTGTTATCTTCAAATACCGCAGAGCACTGTGAGCTCCCATCATTTGGGGATTGGCACAGGAGATAGTTGAGATATGATATGAGAGGTTGGCAGTTTGGTGAGACACTGATACTGTCCATTGGCACTAGTTCTTCTATGCCCAAATATGTTGCAGCCCTGTTCCTTGACAATTTCACTAAGCAGCTGAATGTAGTCTGTATCTGGGATGCTAGGGAGCCTTCTTTTCAGTAAGTTGATCTTTTCACTGGGGGAATTACTCAAGAAATGCCAAGTGCATCCTAAAGAATGTCCTGCTGCATTTGTTAGAGAAATATGGTTCTCTAGAGAAACATGACTAAATTTGGCAAAAAATTTCTGAGAAGCATTTTTCTTAGCTTTTTTTTTTCCCAATGGAACTCCTTTACCATTCCATAAATAATTCTGCATTGCAAATTGTGGTATGTTGTCTCTTATGGCAGGTCCTACTTCCTGGGAAATGATATGAGAGGAAATCTCCTGCCATGATGAATAGCCAATTCATATAATGAACCAAGAGGATTAAGATGACTCTTTGGTTGCTTGAAAGGATCAAGAGTAAAGGGTTAGGAACTATAATGTAAATATCTATGATCTCTTAGTTTCTCTTGCTATAGGTTGTAATTATTTAGTGACCTTTATGAAAGAAAAAAAAAAAAAGAATTATTTTGTGTGATGCTGGTAATTGAACTCAGAGTCTTGGCGCTGAGCTCCACCCCAAGCTCTTTTTATATTTTAATACTAAATTGCTCAACTAAACTCCATTACTAGCCCTATTTTATTTTGAGATAGGGCCTTGCTAAATTGCCTTGATGGGACTCAAATTTAAGCTCCTCTTACTTTAGCCTCCCTCAGTGCTGAGATTATAGATGTACACCACTGTGCCCAATTTCATAGGCCATTCTCTTGATCATGGGTCAGGTTCAGCCTGCCCTGGGAGCAGGGCTGGCACAGCATGTGGTACCAGGGATTGAACCATGGTCGCCGTGCTTGCTTAAGCAGGCACTTTACTCTGCTGAGCTAACTCATTGATCCCTGTCTTCTAATGTTTCAGGGTAAGTTATTGTGATTTTAAGATGCGAGCTCCAAATGGTTTGGGCAGCCCTACTCCTATAGTGTTGGTGGTTGTAGCCTTCAGGGCTTCTCTTTTGGGTGTCTCTGCTCACCCCGCTGTAGTTTTCCTTAGACATTTTATGTTCTCAGGGTCTCCACTGCACTTTTGGATTTGTTCCCACAGCTTCATGGACTATCCTTCCCACTGCCAGGTCTCCCACACTACTTCTGCAACATGAGTAGAAGTTTTTCTGACTCTGCAACTCTTGTATAATGCATACCTATAAGCAAGCACCATGTGGATAAAGCCAAGTTCTTCTGCCAATTAAAGCATCTGATTGCACTAAAAGCAGCAAGCAGTAGCCATGCTACAGCCTGAACATTAGGCTGCATTGAAATTTCCTCCACCAAATTAATGAGTGGGCCATCCTTAATCTAACCTCCTGTACAGTCTCAGGACATGAGAAAAATGAAAATAAATTTTCTGCCAGAGCATAACACATATGCTTTTAGCCCAACTGCCAATGGAGTCCTAATACTCAACTGGCACATGATCAGGCAGTTACAGCAATGACCTCACTCCTCTATTAAAATCTGTCTTAGTCACTTTCTCATTACTGGGACACTATAACAGACACCCACAAGTTAAAGAAGGAGAGGTTTATTTTGGCTCACCACTCTTCAGAGATTTCAGTTCATTGATCTTTGGTTCCGGGGTAGAAACAACAAAGTGGGAAGGCCTGGGAGAGGACAGTTGCTTGTGTCAGAAAGCAGAGAGTGAGGAGAGAGCCAGAGAAGGAGATACACCCTTTCGTGTCAGGCCTGCAGTGACTCCCCTCTTCTGATCAGACCCCACCTTCCAATGGCAAGTCAGTTATACTGTCCTTACGATTCAGACACCTTGCAGAAGCTCCACCTATGAGTG
This sequence comes from Capromys pilorides, assembly GCA_004027915.1. Lineage (NCBI taxonomy): Eukaryota > Metazoa > Chordata > Mammalia > Rodentia > Capromyidae > Capromys > Capromys pilorides. Next base: position 2,378 of record PVKN010020270.1, read on the forward strand.
CATGAGGCCTCAGCAGGATATTCTTTAGTCAAAGTACATCAGTGACCAATATTCTATTTGTGTCAGTATTTTCTCCCATGTATGAATACCTTCTTCTCTTTGCTCTATATTCTAGGATATGCTCTGTTGTACATGTCTTCTTATCCTGTTTGGAGCTCACATAAGTACTTTAATATGAAGTGTTTTTTATTTATTGCTCATGTTCTCATGATCATTGCAGTGGTCTATATAGTTGCTGTTAACATATGAATATTATTAGCAACAAAGTAATCTTGTTTTTAGATAATAATTAACTTCCCTTAGGCATCCATGAATCACTCTTATTGGATAGGTAGGAACAAGTATTATTAACATTTAAGGGAGGAAAAATAGAGGCAAGAATACCACTCCTCATGTTGCCCATCAAATTAATGGGAACCAGTCATAGCAGCACCCTCTTTGATGATAGGGATTCCTATGACATGCCCTTTGTCAGCTTTCTCTTCTGTCCTGGCAGCAGTTCTTCTAAACCTTCTCCACTTACCTGAAAACCCCATCCCATTGTTTCTTACTTCACTCTCCACAATTCAACTTTACTTTTTACCTATTAAGCAAATAAAGGTCATCAAAAGCCCTCTCCAACCCTCCTATTTATAGTTACCAAAAGCAGATTCAGATTTTGTGGTATCTGAGCACATAAAGGGGGTATTTAAAGAGAATGTATATAGGGCTGAGGAGATAGCTCAGTGGAAAAAGTGCTTGCCTGGCAAGCACAAGGGCCTGAGTTCAATCCCTGGTTGAAATTTGTATATTTTATAAAAACACAACTATACTGAATTATTGCCAGGGTCCCTCCCAAGGCCTCTGGAAGAAATATGTGAAAGTGGGGGCAGAGGGAGGGAAGCTGAAGGTCAAGCAGCTCCTTAAGCCTCCCTTCCCCTGACATGTTGCCTTTCAAGAATAATTCATCCTGCTTGGCTCCACAGCTTCTGAAAAGTCTGATGCACTTTTCTGACCTCCTTCTTTATTGGATCACTCATTTCAGGTTATAAATATGATCACGATCCTCTCAAACTTAGAAAAACAAAGTAAGCAATCAATCCTAACCAAAGTGAACTCCCAAATTCCTCCAGCCCCAAATTCCTTCCCAGCCAACTAACTGCTCTTTTTCCTTTAGCAACAAGATTTTGGAAAACCTGCTGTGCTGTTCTGTTTCTCCTTCATTTCCAAATTTGCTGCACTCTTGCTTTGGCTCTCTTAACGCTGCTGAGACCGCTCTGGCGAAAGTCACCGCTGACAATTTTGTTCACTTGAAATTTGTTACTGATTTTATACAGGCATTTTGAGTTATGAGACTAGTAACTGTCCTTGAATAGCTTAAATTATAATTTAAATTGTCTAAAATAATGGTAGGTCTCCTCCCATTTACTTTTTTTTTGGTGGCACTGGGGATTGAATTCAGGCCCTTGGACTTGCCAGGCAGGTACTTATTCTACTGAGCTATCTCCCCAACCCCTTCCCACTCACTTTTAAGTATACTAGTATGGGTCCACACTAGACAATTTTATATTTAATGCTTCTACTCATCTCTTTGTCATCTAAATACGAAACAGATATGTTTACAACTGTTACATAGGATTTCTCTGTTCCTCACATTCTCTCCTCCCTTCATTCCTTCTAATTGCAAAATTCTTTTTTTTTTTTTTTTTTTTGAGACAGGGTACAGTTCAGGCTTGCCTTGAACTCACAGCAATTGTCTTGCCTCAGCCTCCTGAATGCTGGGACTACAGGCATATACCACCATGTCCAACTGTAAAATTCTATTACCTCACATATTCTATAACTTGATTTTCAATTAAATATATATTATAGCTATTCTTCAAATTCATACATATAGATTGTGAAATCTTTTTAGCAGCTGTACTATATTCTGCAGTAAGGAACCATAGAATGAATTGTTTATCAAACTGTTCTCCGCGAAAGGACATGCAGGTTCTTTTGATAAGGCTAAATCATAAGAACTGCCATTTGGATTTCATTTTCTATTATAATGTCATAATAGAAATAAGTTTATCTCTGTAAACATATCTTCAAAATCTTTTGTTTCTATGGGTAAATTCCAAGACATTTCTACAGATAAATTCTAGTTTGGAAAGTATGTATATTTTATTCCCAGATTTCTTAAAATGTTTGCACAATATTATCCAGCGATGAGTGATTCTTTGGGAAATTGTAGGGCCCAAGGTCTTTTCTAGTATTTCTCAGCAGATTGTAACACAATACATTCTTCGCCATTATGGGTCATAGCATTTTATTTTATTATTATTTTTAAGTTTTAGTACTGGGACTGAACTCAGGAGCTCGTGCTTGCCAAGCAGGCACTTGTGCCACTGAGCTACATCACTAGCCCTCATACCATTTTTTTGTGGCAGTATTTTCAACCACTTTTCTACTTGCTTCTTTTGACTCTCTTTCCCTGGTTTATTTTTTTGTTTCCTTGTACAATACATGGCTCTGCCCTGGATCTCTTTCTAGTTATATTTAATTCTCTTAAGTAAGTAAGTTCATGGTTCTAAACAGTTTTTTTTTTTTTTTTTCTTTCTTGTGGTGAGCATTGAACTCAGGACATCAACCTCATGTATGCTAGGCAAGTGCTCTAACATTGAATGATCCTGCAGCTCCTCTGACTAGAGTGGTCTTAAAATCTTTTTTTTTCTTTTTTTTTTTTAAATGTATTTGGTACAGGGTGTACAGGATCTCACAACATAAATCAGACTTGTAGTGATTCTCCTGTTTTCAGCCTCGAAATCGCTGGGATTACAGGCATGTGCTACCACACCCAGTCTCAATCATCATCTCAGTGTGCTCTGGGGGTGGGGTCAGCAGGGCACAGCACAGCACACTGGAGATTGAATCCCAGCTGCTGTGCTCTGCCTAAGTAGGTATCTTAGTCTGCTGAGCTATCAGGCCGGCCCTGGGTCTTAGAATCTTAACCCTCAACCCACCACTAGGCCCAAATTTTACTTCATCTGAATTAGAAGAGTTTCCTTTTCTGTATTATGTTTTACTTGATGTGTGTGTGTGTATGTGTGTGACAAGCAATTATAATTCCAGCCCTCTTGGAAGGCTGAGGTAGGAGGATCATGAGTTTGAACCCAGCTTGGACAATTTGGTGAGTTTGGAAGACCCTCCCATCTCTAAAAAAAAAAGGATGCATTGTGGCACTTTTGTCACCTCATCCCCTTGTGAAATGCTGTGTAAGCATTCTTCTTAGGAAATGAGACCACCATTTAGACTTAGGTACAGAAATTTGGAATTCATCCAAGAGTTTCTCGCTGTCTCTCTCTCTTTTTTTTTTGCAGTACCAGGGATTGAACTCAGGACCTTGTGCTTGTCAGGGAAGCACTTATTCCACTGAGCTGTCTCCCCAGTCCTCAGTTTCTCTTCTTCACTCACATATAATAGATTATCAAGTATTACTGTTTTGATCTCATAATTATTTCTCACATCCATTATTTTTTATCTTTCTTCTACCATTTTCATTGGTGCATTCTGGTTATAGAGTTCAATAGGTTTCTTTTGAGTATATTTGTACATACACATAACATACTTCGGTCATTCCTCCCCTGTCCTTGTCTCACACTTCCCAGTCACACACATTTTGGGGCAGAGTTTCAACGTGTATTTTTAAAAAATCATATTCATGTCCCTTATTTGTCACCCTTCACCACCTCCTCCTTCTTTTCTTCCTCTTGTCTAATAACTCTCTCTTCCATTTTTTTCAAATATTCCCCGTATTAGGGACAATATGTGATATTCGTCTTTTTGAGTGGCTAATTTCACTCACACGATAATGTCCAGATCCTTCCATTTTTCTACACATGACAAAACTTCATTCTTTTTATGGCTGAGTAATATTCTATTGTGCATCTATACAGCACACTTTCTTTATCCATTCCTCTGCTGCTGGGCACCTGGGCTGGTTTTGTATCTTGGCTTTGTACATTATGCTGCAATAAGCAAGGGCACTCAGGGGCCCTGTAGCCTGCTGACTTAGGTAAATACCATGGCGTGCTATAGCTAGATCAAATAATAGTTCATCTGAGGCAGCTTTGTCTTGATTTCCACAGGGGAGTTAGTAACTTACATTCCCACCAGCAGCGTGGAAAGGATCCCCACCCCATTCCAGCAGCATTTGTTTATCCTATTGTACCATTCTGACTGTAGTTTTGATTTTCAATTCCTTCAAGTCCATTATTATTATTATTTTCCAACTCTCAGGGCTGTTGTCCTGGTCCTTTCTTTCTTTCTTTCTTTCTTTCTTTCTTTCTTTCTTTCTTGTCTTTTTGAGATAGGGTCTCACTATGTAGTTCAGGCTGGCCTTGAACTCACTTTTGTAGCCCAGGCTGGTCTCCAACTCGCACTGATCCTCCTGCCTCAGCCTCCCAAGTGCTGGGATTACAGGCATGCGCCACCATGCCCGGCTCTTGGTCATATCTTTCTTAGACTTCTCTGCCACGTGCAAAATACTTCATGGTCCACACTGTCAATATGCTGAAATCACACTTTGTTAGCATGGCTTTAAAAGTTCTTTCCAATAAACCCAACGACTCAGCCCCACTTCCTGACATACTCTATAGAACCTTATTCAACCATAGGGATCTACTTTCAAATCCTCAACACTCCAAGCTCTCTCAACTCAGTGTGTTTGCACCTGCCTCACTTACACTTGGAATTTTCCGCCAGTCTTTTGGGTCTGGCAAACTCTGACTTGTATTTCAAGCTTCAGCTTCTGGGTTAGTTTCTGTTTTTTGAAATGTCTAGGCAGACTTAAGTCCTTCTATGTTTAGCAGTTTTAATATTTTTGTTAGTTTTATTAATTAGTGTTTGCAAACTAAGTTGTAAGCTTCTAGACAGTTGGGACCATGATCATTCATCGTTCATCTCCAACACTTACCACAGGGACTGATACCTGACAGGCACTTGACTGACTGAAAAGCAAATTCACTATGCAGTGGGAATAGCATTTTGGCTAGGGCTGAAAAGTTTAAACTGCAGATTTTCACGAAAGAGTAAGTTTAAAAATATCTGTAAATAGAGGAATAGAAATTGCCTACTTTAGTGTATTTACTCAAATAGGATATGATATGCTATACTTACACAGATGTACTGCATATATTTTTCATAATGGTGAAATGTAAATGCACGTTCACATTTTGAAAGCTTAACCACACATTTTTCAACACTCTTGCACAGTCCTCCTAACTGGGTTGATTCAGACCCTGCTTTTTACAATGTAAGTGGCCTTGGGTAAGTCACCGAACCTTTCAGGTTCTCATTGTCTTCCTCTGTACAATGAACACAACAGGTAACAAAACCTGCCTCACCCCAGGGTAGTTTTGGGTGTCAAATCTGATAATGTGCTGGGAGCACCTGGCGCCAATGTCCCTGAGATATTAGTAATTATGGTGGTGGCTGGGGCTGTCGTGCCCATTCGCCTGCAGGTAAGGGCATGTGACAACGGGGCGGCACGCACCCGATGACTCTATCATCAACTCTTGCGCTGCCTCAGCCTACACTGAAGGCTGCTGGGTGAGTTCTGGAGTTCTTCCGGGGCCACTACTTCTCAAAGCCTAGAGAACCAGGAGGGGCAGAGGTTGTGCAGTCTTAGTTCTGAGAACACCTTTCTTCCTCAAGTAGAGAACTGAACGTCACAGCATGCCAACCATCCATTACTAAATGCAACTTGTGAAAGCCCCAGCACAGTCTCGCTCAATGGTCCCTTCGCTCTCTGTGTTAGCCGCTGCTGCGTCTGGCAACTTGGAAATCTTTAGTCCTCGTCAGGCTTCACTCTGAAGGAGGTCTGTACTTCTGGGGAGCCTGCGAAAACAAAAACCTGTTTTTAGTTGGAATACCCTCCACCGTTCCAACGTTGAAATTTTTCCTTAAAAAGTGATTCACTAGCATCGACTCCGAAAACGGAGTCCATCGCCGGTGTCGGGATCCTCCGAGACTTCTGGAGCGTGGGCCCGCGGCCCAGGGCTTGGGTCCGTAGCCCGGCGCCCGGGCACCTGGTCCGGAGGTCCGGAGAGCCGGAGCCGCACCCGGCCGCGCCGCCGCCGGCCGCACAAAGAGCCAGGCCGGCGGCGGCCCGGCCGAGCCGCAGAAAGTAGTCCCGACCGCGCCGGCTCCCGTGTTTTCCGACGTCGTCTCACGCCCTCCGCGGGGAGGGCGCCGGCGCCGGCTGGGAAAGAATCCCGTTGGAATGCGCCGCCGCACGGCCTCGGGTCTGCGGCAGGCCTCTTCTCGCGCGGCGCGCCTCTCGCGGGGTCCAAGGGGAGCCCAGCGCCGGGGTCCCCGCCTCTCCTCCTCCCTGCGCGTGAGGCGGCCCTGAGGGAGGGGGTCGGCCGCGCGCAGGGAGACCTCGGCGGCGACCCTGGAGACGGTGCGAGCTGCCGGCCGTATCCGTGCGCCGCTGCGCGTAAGGAAAAGGCTGAATGAGGAGCAGCGCGGGGGACGTGGGGCACCGGGGGAGGAGGCGGCGGGATGGGAGCCGACGCTGGCGTCGCGCGAGCCCGGGGCGCAGCGGCGCGGTAGAGAGGGCGGCGGCGGCGGCCACGCGCGCGGAGCCTTGACGTGCCCCTTTCTTTCTTCTCTCGCTGGGAAGCATGAGCGTGCAGACCCGCCGCTACGGCGGCCGCCCGGGCTCTTCGCCACCCCCTCTTCTGGTCGCCCCTCGCCGGTGAGAGAAGAGAACGCGAGAAGGGAAGATGGGGGCCGTCCTGAGGAGCCTGCTGGCCTGCAGTTTCTGTGTACTCCTGAGAGGTGAGACGCGAGGACCGGAAAGTTGGTGGGCTTTGGGGTGTGTGTGCGCGCGTGGGGGGAGGTGGCCTTGTATGTGTCGGGCGGGGGAGGGGAGGTAGCTGGAACAGGGGAAGAGGAGCCGGGAGAGGCCTGGTCGCGGGGAAGGAGAGGGAGAAAGGGGCCGGGAGAAGGGGCTGTGCGCACCGCCTGGCCACAGTGCGACCCCTGCCTGGCTCTCCGGACCGGCTTTGGACGAAGCTGAGCCTCGGTTCGGGCTGCTGAGCTTGGCGAACCCCTGGCACCCCATTCTGTCGGAATGACTTGCGCGTCTGTGCATCTCTTTCTGCCTGGAATCATCACGGCAATGAGTCTTTGTACGGATTTGGCTTTAAATCTGCTTGAGCCCAAGGTGCTCCCTCGAAGCCCCCCACCTTTTTGGCATGTCTCTTAGGTGAACTTTTAAAGCCCTCTCGCTATTTTGTCTAGGCCTTGTTACAACTAATAATTGGCTTCCGTTTGGACTATAATGATCCTGGGCGAGAGCACAGTTGGAAAGTGACGCGGGAGTTACAGGTCGAGCGTTTGTTTCAGCCTGGGCAATTTCTAAAGCTCCAGCCTATAATAAAATACAGACATTGCTCTTCTAACTCCTGGCATTCGGGACTTGCCCCTATTTTCGGAGTGTGCGAGTTGTACAGTTGGCACGAAGTAGGGGAGTCATCTGGGTGGCGTGGGAGCTGAATTATCGTTTGCTGTGCACTCCTGAGGACGGCTGGGCACTTTGGAAAATAATAGACTGCTCTGGATGATTTGCTCTGAGAATTACTTAAAGTCTGTGATGTTTTGAATTGGACTGCAGAGATGACACAGAAGCTGTGGCTTTTGTTTTGTGACAATTCATACAAGTTTTTCATTGGCCAGCAGGGTCTTCCCAGGTTGATTAGGGTGGAAGTGGAGATGAGGCTGGTGCTGTGCAGTGTTGTTTTTACTAGCAGAGGAATGTTAAGTGCTGCTGGATGCAGTGGCTGATAGTTTTGAGTTTGTTGTATGTCACTTCCTTTTAGGTATGGGATCTCTTAAATCTCTCTGGCTGTTTTAAGATTTTAAATAACAAGCTAAATTTTTGTTCATTTCTTCAAAACTTACGAAGTTTATAGTTCATGTAGTTAATGATCTTGTGGTATAAATTTGACAGCTATGATAGTTCTGTTTTGGAAAGTGATTTTTTTCTTTACTCTTGCACCATTGTGTCTGCTTATATGGTATCTTAATAGTACAGCTCCATGGTAAACATACTTAAACTGTTTAGTTCCACATGTGAACTCCAGAAAACTAGTGTGTGTTTAATTTTCATGGCAGAGAACTTAATAGTGTTATGTGCCTGAGAAATTTAATAAGTATATGTTTATTGTAGTGTACGTGCTACTGAACGAGTTAGCTACAGCTGTGAGAGTTAATTATATTTGATGTAAGGATAAATATTTAAGATAGATGTTAATAGAGTTAAGAAATATGAGAGTTAGCAGATTGTTTGGAGCCTTGGGGAAATCTGAATCCATAACCTGGATGCTTTAGTTGCTCAGTTGTATTTCTTGGAAGGGAAGGGTGTAAGGTAAATGCAGTTTGTTTATTTTAATACCATGTTTGGGCACACAGCTGAGTTTGAGTTTGCTTGAGTTTAGAGAAGTGATACTTGGACCTATAATGTTATGTAATAAGACCTGGAAGAGGAGATAGTCTGTCTCATTCCCACTACTAAAGTCTTCAGAAGTGTAGCTGTTAGCTGGGTGTGGTGGTGCATAATCCCAGCACTCTGGGAGACTGAGGCAGGAGGGTAACAAGTTCACACCCATCCTGGGCAATTTAGCGTCTCAGTCTAAAGATACAATAAATGGAAAGGACTGAGAATGTAGCAGTGATGGATGAGTGAATGGAGCTGATACTCTAAGAAAGGAGTGAGACAGTCTTTTATTTAACAGTATTTAATTGTGAGTACATGACTTTTGAACTAACACTTTTGATGTAAAGATTTTTGTTCATAATTTATGTTGTTTTCACTCTCTTGATAGTGTTATCCTCTGTTATAGTCAAAGTTGGACTCTAAGGAGAAAATATGATTTGTTGCCTTAAGGTCATGACCTTACTCTTTACAGAAGAGTTGGAGCTTTTGGTTGTGATGGTGTGTGTAGGCGAGTTGGAGAGAACTTTGGTCTCATATAAAGGCTTGTTAATCAGTAGCTGAAAGCCAGGGCATCCCATGTCTTCCAGACCACATCCCGTTTCCCATTAAGTGACAAGGTATAATGGAAAACTTTGGGGAATTCAATGCCAGACTCTTAAGTTTAAAGCCCAAGCTGCATTACTTCATAACTTTGTGGTTCTGGTCTAGTCAGCTTCTCTGGACCTCAGTTTCTTTACCTGTAAAATGTGAGTAATGATGCCTGTCTGACTAATTTGCAGAGTTATTGGGTATATTAAATGAGGTAATTAATATAAAGTGCTTTGCAAAAGTTTTATTTTAATATTTGATTATTTGGGAACATATCTTCAATGGTTGGGGATTTTTCCCCAACGCATAAGTTTTGTGAATTTTTAGTTAGAAGAATCATTCTTTGAGTCTAACTTACGTTTCACTTATAAGTGGGGAAATTCTAATTTAGAGGTAACTATAAATTGATCAAGGTCTTAGAGCAATTAAAGGTGCAGCAGGGATCTGTTATCAGTTCTTTAAGCATATTTCCTAGTCTGTATCAGTTTTTGATACAGTGTTGAGAAAATGCAACATTTCTACTTTAGCGAACCCAACAATTCCGTTTGCGGTCCTTAACAGAGAGTTCCATCAGGTACTGATGTGGTGCATAGGTATCTTGGATTTTTCTAGAGAAAATATTTTTGCTAAAAATTGTAACTTTTAGAATACCATCGAAGTGTATAAGCATTGTAAATACTATATCTTATTTTTTTTCTGAGGTTTATTATATAAAATTTATTACTTACTTTGTATTGGTGCAGTGACAGGAAATAGTACCAGAACAAACGACTAACGGTTCTCAACTCATATTTCTGGAAAAGTGATCCTTTTAAAGTTTTTTTTTTTTTTAATCTTTTTTTTTATCAGTATTGTAAAGTTTTGGGGGAGCTGGATGAATTTTTAATTGGGAATCAGGGAAATGATTCCCTTGCTCTGAGTTTACCTCTAGCTAGCTGTGTGACCTTAGATAAGTCATTTATTTTCTCTGTAGTTTATTGTGTTCTTTAGGGTAAAGAATTCTTTTTTTGGAGATGTGTAGTTCATATCATCATATTAAGTGACCTGAAAGGTCCTGAGATAGAGGAACTAGTTTTAACTGTTTAACCTGATGTTTTCCAAACTTGACAGTTTTTTTTTAAATAAATGCTTTTAAGTCATAGGTCGACTCATGTAAATTGTTATTTGATGACAGTGTCGTATAGTTCAATCTGATGCTTTCCAGCTTTTTTATTTGGCTTTAGATTTGGTTGTCTGAAGAATAATTTGATTATGAAATTTTAAAGTTTTAGCTCGTTATTATTGGAAACACTAGCAGTAATTTCTCATGGTTTTCTTTAGAAAATTACTTCCTTTGCTTTAATTGTATGTTTTTCCATTTGCTGAACTGAGCTACTGTGTCCAAAACATGCTTTGGCAATCAGAAACAACTTGCCTTTATTTGAATATCAAAGGAGATTCTGTAAAGAGGTGTATAAATGGAAAATATTTCATGAGAACATTATTTTTGTCTGAGTTATTTGGATGTATTGGAAAAACAAGTTACAAAGGTTGTAGTACTGTTTAAACTGTGGGTTAATGGGCTGGGGAGATACAGCTCGGAGGTCTAAGTGCTTCCCTGGTAAGCACAAGGACCTGGATTTGATTCCTGATACCCTATGCTGTGTAGGCCCTGGAACTTCTGGGCACGCTGTACTGGTCTCCAAGACTGAGTATGGTGGCGCACCCCTGTAATCCCAGCACTGGTGAGGCTGAGACAAGAGGATCATTAAGAGTTTGAGCTGCATAGTGAGCCCCTGTACCAAATAAATAAATAAATAAAATACTTTTTAAAAAATTAAAAGTAATTATGGATTAAACTGCATAAAAATCTATTTTCACTCTGGAAATTGTATTGAAAACTTATATTTGGAGACAGTTATAAAGAAGGACATGGTAGCAGAAAGCTATGGGCTTTGTTGTAAAACAGGTAAAGTTTATATCTCATATATATATATATATATCTTTGGACAAATTAGCTTTAGTTCCTTCTGTTTAAATGGGGATAACTTACAAGATTTTAGTGAGTATTAATCAGATAATGTTTGTGAAGGGAATTGTGCAGTGCATTCCATAGTAGACATTGAGTACATGTTTGCTCTTAGACTGACTACATGAAAAGAAGTATTTGTGCTCAGAAAAGATCACTAAAACATTGCAAGTGCCTGCTACATTGCAGGCACTGTTATTTGGCAGTTGCCTTTCAGGTCACTGGCTTTTAAGTTTTTTGAGTCTTCTCTAACGGAATTAAAAACTCCACATAATACTTTCATTTTGGTATTTCCTACTTTATTTTTTTATTTATTTTTAAAGTACTGGGGATCCAGTACCTGAGATCTTGCACTTGCCAGGCAGGTGTTTACATTGCTGAGCTTTCTCCCCAGCCCACAATACTTTCAACTTTAATATGAAGTAGGATGGCTACTAAATGTTTTACCTGCTAAGAGTTGCAACCTTAACACTTTTGGTGATTATTGTAAGCAAGCTAATTCAGTTAATTGTGGCATTATTGAGTTAAGTATGGATAACTTTTTTTAACCAAAACATTCTCTGAAAATTTGTATTATTTATTTACAACAATTGAAATTATGAAGCTGATGGACTCCTTCCTATAGAATGAATAGGTGACACACTGAATTCCTTAGTTGTGTGTTTCATTCTTTTATAATTATTTATGTATCTTAAATCAGCTTCATTTTAATGAGTATAATTGTACTTGGAGTAGGCTGTCTAAAAATGGTTAACTAGTCTTTAAAATTATTTAAAGTGCAGTTTGTTAGTACATAAATACAGGGAAAACAGTTACTTGATATTAGGAAATGCTTATGTTTCTTCTGCTGTATGTGTTATTTGTGAGTGATTATCACTGTTCAGGCATGATGTTAGAAAACATTAAAATGTTCTTGGACTGTTATTGGTGAGAATTACTGGTATTTTGATGCTGCATTCATATTAGCTGTGATGGAACTTTTTAGTTTCTCTGATACTTTGCTTAGAAGGCCCATATATGTCTGGGGTTGGGGATGCATCCTCGTAATCCCAGCTGGGGATTATAACAGGTGGGAGGCTAAGGCAGGAGAATTGTAGATTTGAGCCCAGTTTAGAAAACTTAGTGAGACCCTGTCCCAAGTAGAAAGGGGCTAGGGATATATTGCTACACTCCATGTTTCCATCCTTGGTACAGGGAAATGAAAACAAAACAAAGCAAAAGAACAGAAAAGAAAAGAAAGAAAGAAGGAAAGAAAAAAAGAAGCCTTATGGTTTAGAGCTAATTTCAGGAAAATTGGGGATGCAAGGTGATACCATATTTTTAGGCAAAAATCTACTTAGATTATGTAAGCTAATAATTGAGACCAGGTTTTTATTCTTACTGCCATTCTCAGTAAGAATAAAATTGCAGAGATGAACATGATCAGCAAGTTATTTTTTTCCAAGAAAATTCAAGTAATAGACTGTTGAACTTCTATCAGATTACATACTTGGCTAGGCGGCTATTTTCTCCATTAACCTTGTTAGTCATTGTTGTATCACTGTTGTACACAAAGCCCACCAAATAGGTTATACGGTTAAGAGTCTTCCTCATTATTGACATAATTTATTGAGAGGTATAATTTAAGCATACACATATACAGTTTAAAGATACTACATTTTGATAGTCCGACAAAACTGACAGCTGAAATTGAGTGGCAGGTACGCTTAGCTACACATTACATGGTCTTTATTTTTAAATTTAACCAGCTACAGACCCAAAATGGGGGAAAATTGCATCTGTATCGAACATGTGCAGAACTTTTTCTCTTTTCATTATTTCCTAAAAGATAAAGTATAACTCCTAGTTACATAGCATTTATTTTATATTAGGTATTATAAGGTATTATAGGGATGATTTATGGTATTCAGGGAGATACACATACATTATATACAGACCCTAACTAATTTTATGTAAGGAACTTAGGTATCCACAGATTTTGGTGTCTAGTTGTGAGGCGGCAGGGAGATTGCCTGGAAGCACCCTCCCATAGGTTCAGAGAGATGATTATACTTTATTTACACCTGTTGTTTGAACTGTAACTTATGTGTGATAAAAATCTTCATTTTAAAAGCATTCAACTTAATGTTTTTAGTATACCCACAAGGTTGTACAACTGTAACCATCTTATCTTATTTCAGAACATTTTAGCACCCTCCAAAACATTCTATACCTCTTAGCAGTTACTTTCCATGTCCCAGCCTCTGGTAACTCTGAATGTATTTCTCCTTTCATTGATTTGCTGATTCTGAACATTTTGTAGAAATAGAATGTAGTATATGCTTTTTATGTCTAGTTTCTTTTACATAACATAATGTTTTTAAGGTTTGCATTTAGTAGCATGAGACTATATGTATTTCATTTGTTTTTATGACCATATAGTATACTATTACCTGGATATATGAAATACTTAAAATGAATGTGGGTTTGATGATTAAAGTTTTATCTTGAGAAATTCTGGCTTTCGAGATTACTGAAATAAACAGTGAATTCTTAAAAGAGTTATAGTTTTGCTTCTTGAGACACA
>PVKN010020271.1:0-16065 GCA_004027915.1 Capromys pilorides
CCCCCAACCTCATCTGTGGTGGCTTTGCTCCTCCTCCTGTCCCCACACTATGATGAAAACAGCCAAGCATCATTCTTCTTTTCCTAGGACCAACTCATCCCCTTCTGGAATTTATTTCAAGTATACTATTTTGCATATATTTGCATAAATATGTATTTACACAAATACATATATTTTGGTTCACCATGTTTATTTCTTATCTAACTTATTCCTGGACTCAGGGTAACAATGACCACGTATTATGACACTGCAGCATCTTAGAATAAATGAAGTCCTTCATCTGGGGCTGTAAGAATGGCAACTGATGCCCTTCTTGTTTCCTTGCCCACTTCCTAGCACTGATACCATAGTCTAAGGAGCACGCTGGTGCACCCCATCTCCTCTGTGGGATGAAAGGAGAGACTGTGAAGAGGCCAGCTCCACTGAACACTACCCTGTTTGTGTCTGTGCAGACACGAGGCAACACATGGGGCAGGAACACTCCTCCCCTCTGGGAAAAACACCAATGCTAATATAGGTTTTGGCTAAGATCAGTCACCCCTCCCAGGCTCTTCTCACACTGTCTGCTCCCACATTCTGGGCCCAGCTATTCCATGGAACTGGAATGGCCAACTGCAGCCAGCCAGAGGGCCAAGGGTGTGCGCTAACTGGAAGGGTGGACTAGGCTGTGACTACATAGGAAAAAATCCTTATTGCTTCTCTGTCATAGCACGGTTCTTAAAAGTCAGGCTTGAACATGGAATGGGCTTTCCTTTTGTCTTCAAAATGCTTGTCTTGTGAATCAGTACCCAAGTTTCTCAAATTATTTACTGCTTAATGTTTAAGGATTGCATATAATGGAAGCTTACTTTCTCCTGAGAGTAGACAAATATCTGCAATACAATAGACTGGTTATAAAAAACTGCTTTATTTTCTCCTGGTGTTATCCTTACTTCCAGGTACCATTTACAGAATCAAAAGTTTAATATCGTATCTCTAGGAGATACCTAGGACTTCCGGCTTTCCATCTACGAAAGAAAGAGCTACCCTTATTATCTAAACTGGAAACAAATTCTAAGACAGCCAGAAGCCATCTCCTTACACAATGAGTCTACTTCAGGGAAGAAAATCCCACATCAATTATGAAAAGAAGACAGAATTGTAAGGCTTTTCTTACAGCTCCACCACTGTATAAATGAAGTGTGTACTGTATTCCATCAAATATACAAGCGGCACAGAGGAGTTAAAGATCACCAACAGCCACAACTGATACTGTCTTGCTTGCTGGGTTAGGCAGGTAAATAGACAACAATGACAAAGTGTGAATTAGACTTGGAGGCTGAGAGTACTTGAAAGTCCAATGAGTAGATAAATGGGATAAATCTCACTCAAGGTCCTGCAAAGGCCAGAATGTCTATGGATCAAAATAAAAGAAACATTTTCATAATGCACATGAATTACTTATTCATTTATTTACTTATTTATTTGTTTTACCAGGAATTGAACTCAAGACTTTGTGCTTGCCAGCAGGTGGTGGACCACTGAGTTATATCCCTGGCCCTGGAAGCTTTTTTTTGTTTTTGTTTTCGATATAGGGACTCACTATTGCAGTTCAGACTGGTCTCGAGCTCTCTTTTCAGTCCAGGCTGGTCTCGAACTTGCTAGAACGCTCCTGCCTGAGCCTCCCAAGTTCTGGGAAGCACAGGTATGTGCCACCATGCCTGCTGCACGTGTTTCAGATAAAGCTGTCACCGGGTGACTCTGCAAGTGAGGGAGTCTCATGACACCCATCTCTGAAACTGAAATTATTTTGGTACATGATGAGGACAGGAAGAAAAATTCCCGTAAAGCTAACTCAGGGGTCAGCCTATGAATTAAATTCATAGACACTGAAATTTAATCTGTTCTTTCAAGGAGGCTAACATTACTGGCTAAAAATGCACCTAGCTGACCTCACTGAATGTGCTTATGTAGGCCAGAATGTGTCCCTGGTTCTTGGTCTGGTCTTGAAAATCTCTATAACTTTGTTAGAACCCTACCAGGGTAGAGTTAAGCTATGTCTTTCCTTACTCACTACTTGAAGGATGTCTTGTAGGTATACAAAAAAAGCTGAATATCAAATATATTTATTTTCATATTTCTTCTATGCTTTAGCACTTGTTTGGTACAAAAGAGTGGTAGTGGATTCTCAACTCTTAACAGGAAGAGACTAAGTTCTGAAATCTGAGACCGAAATTACAACTTGTCCCAGGCTAAACCAACTTTGTTCCCATTTAAAGAACACAGAGGGCAGGCGAGATAGCTCAGTGGTCTGAAGCGCCTGCGTAGGCAAGCTTAGGCAACCACAGGGACCGCGGTTCGATCCCCAGTACACCAGCCCCACCCCCAGGGCAGGCTGAGCCAGCCATAATATAAAAAATAAAAAATAAAAATAAAAATAAAGAACACAGAAACATGTTCGGGACTCTCCTCAACCCAAGGTTGCCAAAACACTGCACTCCTCAAATGTCGTCTATATTTTCTTCAGGCTCATCCTCAAGTTGATCCACTTGGTTGACAGTCCCTGTTTCCCTAAGGGTCATGCAGATGTGGGTCCCTAAGGAGACAATTAGCCAGAATTGCTCCTTCTCTGGTCCCAACCTTCTTTTCCTTTTTGAATAAGAAGATGATCTAGACCTACGCTAATACAGTAGGCACTAGCCATACAGTATATGACTAATAAATACTAGAAATACGGTTAATCCCAACCAAGACTACAGTAAGATTTCAAAGACCTAATATGAAGAAGAGAACGTAAAATAGTTTATTAGTAATTTCTATATTCAGCATAGTGCCATATGCTTATAATCCTAGCACTCTGAGAGGCTGAGGCAAGAGAATGAAGAGTTTGACTCCAGTCTGGAAATTCAGAGACCCTGCCTCAAAATAAAAAATATATAACAGGTTCTGGGATATAATCAGTGTAAAGGTTATATGTTCAATCCCCAATACTGAAAAAAAATTCTGTATTCATCACATATTAAAGCAGTATTTCAGATATACTGGTATAAACAAGACACTCTATGATTAATTTCACCTGTTACACTTCTTAAACATGTTTCCAATAAAAAACTTAAAATTGCAAATGTGGCTTGCATAACATTTCTTTTGGCAAGCCCTGTCCTAAACAGGGAAGTTTTGGTCAATATAACGTTAGTCTGAAGAGCTGGAGTTCATTAACTGCTACAGTAGTTACACTTGGTCCATGACATAAAAAAAAGCAACAGCCTATAGTTGAACTTCATCTGTTTCTTCTCTTCCTGGCACCAAATGTGGCAGAACTGCTCACTGCACCCTGATTATTAGCCACAGTTCATTCAAGAAATTAAAAATGACGAGTAATTTTAAAAAGATAATAGAAGGATTAGAATGGAATTGGGCACTTTCGTGATGCTCAGTTTGAAAACACAACAAGATCATCTAGAGAAACAGCCAAAGTTCTTAAAGTCAGTCACCTCTCTTGCTCCCCAGCCCCACATGGCCCCTGAGAGCTCCAAGTGCAAGGGGGAATAGCGTGTCTGCTGTGTTACGTGTCTGTGGCTTGGCAGGGATCTCCATGAGCTGGGCTGAGCTGGCCAACAGAGCCTTGCAATGGGAGGAAAGGATGAATTGCACAGAGTGAGATATTTAGAGGAAGAGAGGGTGGAGCAGAGGAGACGCCAATGTACATTTTTTTGACCTAAGAGCTTGCCAAGTCTTAAACAAGGGTAAAGATCACCCAGAAGGAGGAGGTAACCAGAGTCTTATGAAATTGGAGGATGTGTACAATTAGGAAAATTTATGGATATTCTTGATACATTGGCAATAACTCACACTATTCTAGTCTTTCAAGAAAACAAATGGTTCCAGTAACTTGTTAAATGTACTTCCTAAAGTCCAGTTTGAATTACATAACTGTCATTAATTTTTTTACCTCTCAAATGATGAACTAATTTTATGAATGGACAATAGGCTGAAGATCTCAAATTCATATTTAAATCCTATAGTTTGGTTATATGGAACTGCTGAAAAGTCACAGCAAACAAGTCACTACAATTTTGGAGCCTACTACTTCACAATAATTGCAACATCCATGGATAAGTTTGAATTTGGATCCAACTGGGAAGATTATAAAGATTAATTTTAACTGGGTACAGTTTCCCAGCACTCTAGAAGACTGAGGAAGGAAGACCAGAAACCTAAGTGCAGCTCAGGCAATTTAGCAACTTGACGAAACTTCCTCAAAGAGGGGGAAATGGAAAAAAAGGAAAAAGAGAGAGAAATGGGACTAGCAGCTTGCTATAGTGGTGCAAGTCTATAATCCCAGCATGATGGAAGCCAGAAGCAGGAGATCCCAAGTTCAAATCTAGCCCAGGGAAGTTTAGCAATTTAGCAAAATTCTGTCTCAAAATGAAAAGGGCTGGTATGTAATTCTGTGCAAAGGTCTTGGGCTTAACCCTCAGTCCTGGAAAAACAAAACAATAAAACCAAAACCCTTTTTCTACAGATTTTGGAAATACTTCTCAAAGAGGAAGGCCAGTCAAGGGGAAAGTCATGTCCCATTGGAAAGTGTGTCCCACTGCTCTACTGTACCTGGGTCATATCTGTTTAATTTCAAGGTCATGGATTTCCACTGTAAGCTTTTTCTTTTAAGCCACTCAGCTATAATTTCTACAGTGACTACCAAAGCTCCCTGTGGCATTTAGAAAGGAGTTCATGTAAATAAACACAGTGCCAGTACACCACTAAGAATATAAAAAGCCACCATAATATACACATCGAGCACTTCTGCTGTTACTTCTGATGACGCTTGACATAACAAAAAGTGAGAAAAAGTCTGACTCTTTAGTCCCATTTTCAGTTCACTTCAGCTCTTCCTTGCTGAAGTCCTGAAGCACTGTCAACATGCCCCATTAAGCTCACTCTCTTGTGAGGCCCAGGATTTTTTAGTAGTGGCAGAGAAACCCAGTTCTAGGTAGAACACCACTCAGTCAAAACAAAATAACCAGTTTCTGGACAGATTTTGTCTCACAGTGGAAAAAGAAAGTTTTTAGAGAGAATCAGTCTACTAGCCTAGGACAGGTACTAAACGGCTGCGGAACTGGATGCCCTGTGGCCATGTGCAAATATGTTCATTTTGGGCCGGGGAGATAGCTCCATGGCACAAGTGCCTGACTGGCAGGTGCAAAGTCATGAGTTTGAACCCTGGTCCTGCCAAAAAAAAAAAAAAAAAAAAAGAATTGCAAATATGTTCATTTTTCAGGACGACACTTTCAAATTCTGAAATATATCATGATCCAGAAAAATATCTTTAAAATTTGCACTGTGGCTTATAACACCCTGCCTAAAGCTCTGCTTTCTTGATTTTTCTTTTCTTTCTTTTAGGGTTTCACTATGCAGTTTAGGCCAGCTTTGAACTCATTTTGTAGCCTAGGCCAGCCTCAGCTTGCAGTGATCCTCCTGCCTCAGCCTCCCAAATGCTAGGATTATAGGTTTGTGCCACCATACCCAGCTTTGCCTTCTTGATTCTTGCAGTTAAATTTTGCCATCAGAAAGTTTTTAAAACTTAGCTGTGCATATGTGCCTACTAGGGACTGAACTCAGGTCCTCACGCCTGCTAAGCACGTACTGCACCACGGAGAGATACTGTTAGGCCCGAACTTAGGTCACTGTTGTTGACAGAGTTATGTTTCTCCAAAATTCCTCGGTTGGAACCCTAACTCACAAGGACCATTTGGTACTTGGAAACAGAGCCTTTAGGGAGATGAGTAAAAGTAAGTGAGGCCAGAAGAGTGGGTCTGTCTCTAACATGATTGATGTCTTTATAAAAAGAGGAAGAAATATCAGCAAGACTGCTTCAACTGAGACAGAGGAAGGTCCACGTGAGGCCATGAGATGGTGGGGTCTACAACCAGATAGAGAGGTGTCACCAGGACCCTATTGCAATGTGACTTGAATCTTGGACTTTTAGCCCCCAAAAGTGAGAAAATAAATTTCTGCTATTTAATCCATCTGACTGGTAGGACAGTATTTTTGTTACAACACCCTGAGCAGACCATCACATCCATTATTAGTGAAAATTTATTTATATACACATTAATACTCCCACTGAGCTATATTAAACACTGACCACCTCCCTGACACAGAATTGTTTTCAATCCAAAGATTTACAAACACCAGATGTTTGTTGTAGTCTATTTAAATCAAGATACTGGGGCTAGAGAGAAGGTTCAGCAGTCTAAGCACCTGCTTGGCAAGCTCACGGACCCGGGTTTGATCCTCGGTATAGCATGCCATGCTGGCCCTGTGCCAAGCCAGCCACTAAAACTGGGCATGGAATTATGCCTGTAATCCCAGCACTAGGGAGGCTGATAAAAGACGATCACTGTGAGTGCAAGTTGCATAGTGAGACCTGTGCCAAATAAATAAAATTTAAAAAAAATAAATAAATCAAGATAACATACATCACTATAGTTGAAATAAAACATCCAATTCCAGCCAGGATGGAGGTGTATAACCATAATCAGAAAACTCTAGGCGGCTGGGGCAGGAGGATCACAAATTCAAGTCCAGCGTGGGCAATTTACTTACTAAGATCACAGGAATATAGCTCAGTCAAAGGCCCCTAGAGCCACAATAAACAAATAAACAAACAAATAATAAAAATTTAAAAATCCATTTACCAGACATAGTAGAAACTACAGACCCAGACACCAAAGAGTCAAGTA
The DNA here is from genome assembly GCA_004027915.1 of Capromys pilorides. NCBI lineage: Eukaryota > Metazoa > Chordata > Mammalia > Rodentia > Capromyidae > Capromys > Capromys pilorides. The sequence continues at coordinate 6,726 of PVKN010020271.1, forward strand.
AAGTGGAAGAAATTACCATTGCTGCTTTGACTTGGCAGCAAAATAATCCCAGAGAAATTCCATCTTTCTATGATGCAATCAGGTTCTATGTTTGTTCCCCTAATGACATGATACGCAATTATTCAGCCCTGCAAACAGCTTGGGTAGCGCTTTGTGGAACAAAGTAGATGTAATTGGATTAGAGGTATCAATGTATTTTATTGGGATCTTAATGTGGGAAAGGGTAATTGCAGGGTAATGGGAGAGAGACAGAGAAGTGAGAATATAAGGGAAGACAGACATGAGAGACTGTTTCCGCGATGTGGGTTAAAACTTTGCCATGTCAGCTGGCAGGGCCAGGGCAAAGAATAGAGAGCAGAAAGTTGAGCTGTTGAACGGGAGTCTCCTTAATTAGGACCAACTGTGGGTGAGGAATGCTGACTCCGCTGGCCACAATTTGTTTTGAGTTTTCTCTAGTTTCAGAGATTTCCCTTTCTGCCTGCCCCACGCCTTTCCTCTCTCCTTTACTCCTTTCACGGGGGGTAGGGATGAGAAAACAGGGCACTTTCTCCTCCAGTTTAGACGTTTTCACACTAGGAAACAGCAGTCCTTCAGGACTAAAAGAACCTCTTCGTGAAATGGGAAAAATTCTCAGGGATGTCATCAAATCCACCCTCAAAGGATAAGAGGGAGTCCTGGGGAGGAGGCTTGGAATACTGAATGTGTACACCCCTCTCCACTCTTCTGTACTATGTACTAGAAGAGGTTTAGCATACTTGTCTTACTCTCTGTTCCTCCAAGTGCCAACAAGTATTAGAACACTTTGGCCTACAGACCAAAACGTTCACAAAGCTGAACTTCAAGGAAAATGATTTTGATTCTTGGTCAAGAAAATATCTTTAGGAAATCTTTTTGGTTCTGCTTGGAACCAACATACCCTTCTCTTTCTAATGCCAGTACAGAGGTCAAATTTTACAGATTTTTGGAAAGGAAAAAACCATGAATTTGCTGTGAAATTTCTTGAGATACTTCTTGTGTCTTCTATCTTGAATCACAGTCTGCCTGGAAAGCTTCTTTAGTAACAGTCTTCTGCTTAATTCCTAAATCCATGGCTATCTGAAAGGAGTCACACCATGGCTCGCTTTTATATCTCTTCTAAATCAATATGGAAATGGAGGCAACTAACAAAACTCTGAAAAGTAGGAAGAGCTCAGATTAAGGCCCTGTGGCACAGATGAGTAACATTTTTTTTGTGGGGGGAGGGTAGCATTAGACAGTAAGTATGAAAGTCTAACATCTTTAGGCTTTGCAGCACATGGGATCTCTCTCAACATCTCAGCTGTCAGTGTAATTTGAAAGCAACCTTAGTTAATGCATAAACAAATGAATGCAGCTAAGATCCAGAGCAACTTTATCTATGGACACTGAAATTTGAATGTTATATAACTTTTTACCTTTAGGCCATGTTTGCAGTACATAATGATCACTTTTATGGGGAGTTTGTACATGCACATAACACGTTTTAATTCTTTTTATATCTCCTCCTCACCATATAATTTTCATGTGTTACAGAAGATGATGATCCTTTTGATTTTTATCAGTCATTTAAAAATATAAATACCATTCTTGGCTTGTGGGCCATACAAAAACAGCCAGTTGGCCTGAGTTGACCCAATTGGTTAAAGTTTGCTAGATTAAAGAAAAAGACCCTCTAAAAATAAAGAGAAATAAAAATTTCTCAACTGACAAGTCTTAGCTGAGAAAGCCACTCCGGACTAAGACTGACCTCTTGAATTTCCATTTTTGTACTCCTTTTTGTGTCTTTCTGATCAAACCTGCTCAGTTTACAAGTCAAAACAAGATTTTTCTGTGAATAGCACCACTGGTTCAATTTTGACTCAGGGAAAAAAGGGAGGAGTAGGGTCAAGGCGGCAGAAGAAGAGAAATGTTAGTGTTGCCTCCATCTCATAGCCAATCCCTGTCTGTGGAAATGCCTTAAACTAGGATGGGACTCAAACATACTTCTAGCTTCTAGAATGATTCACGCAGGGTTGAGAGAAGCAAAGCCCTTTCTCATCAGAAACGCAAATCCTGCTTCACAGACAGGTTGGGAAAAGCCATGGATTACACATGTTCCTGTGACACACATGGCAATGAATGAAAGTCCTTTAGATGAACAAGTTGCCACTCATCTTTAGATCTCAAATCACTATTACTCAAAGTGAGTATCAAAAGAAGGAAGAGGGTAGGAATCAGGCCCTTGATTCCTACTCCTAGGCTAAAGAATTTGTGTAACTCTAAGCAGTTTCTGGCATCCCCAGAAGCATTAGGCCTGACTGTGAAGTGCTGATCAGGCAATAAACACCCCTAGGCTTGGAGCTGGTCTCTCCTAGAAAGATGAAGTTCCTACCACAAACCAAACGGCATTCCCTGAGCACACTGCTGCCCTCCTTTGACTTCCTTGTACCACCTTTAACCTTCTCGTTCACCAGAATCCCTGACTTCTATTATCATCTTTTTCTCCTTTTACTCTATGAAATAAAAAGTTCACTTTCTAATTTCTACTGCAGCATTTTCACATAAGCAGGGAGATGACTCTCTCTCTCTCAGTCTCTCTCTCTCTCTCTTTCTCTCTCTCTCTCTCTGTATTCACTGGGCCTCCATGTTCAATCAAAAGTCTTTAAATCTTGACTCCAGATAGAAAGTTCATGAAGTGTCCATGATTTTCTTCCCATAATTACCCTAACACTGTCCACAGTCATCCAATCAAAGACAAGAAACAATGAGAAGGAAAGCCAGCAAAACAGAAATGAACACAAATTCCAAATCCTAAAATCTAAATGAGCAATATTTGCTGCTCATTTCTTAAGCCTGCTATTTACACACTGCCATGCAGAAAGACACACATGATGCTGAGACTGGTGAGAGGATCTATGCGGGACAGAAGTAAAGTATGTGAGCCAGGTGTGGTGGTGCATGCCTGTAATTCCAGCACTTGGGAGGCTGAGGCAGGAGGATCAGTGCAAGTTCAAGATCAGCCTGGGCTACAAAAGTGAGCTCAAGGCCAGCCTGAACTGCATAGTGAGACTCTGTCTCAAAAAGACAAAAAAATAAATAAATAAAAAGAAAAAGAAAAACATGTTTAAAAAGTATGTGAGGATGTGATCTTTGTAGTGTAAGAGAATGTCATCCAAATTTACGAGTTCAGAGTAGTCATTCAGTTACTGAAGTATTTACTGTGTATTAAGCTACCTGCTTTCTATTTTCAAAAAAATCATCCACTCACAAATGCAACCCTTCTCCAAGAAATTCACAACCTCTCAAGGTTCCCAGAAGAAATACAGTGGACAACCTTGGATGCAGAATGCTACTCTGATACAAGTCAATCTCAGGATCACACAAAATAGCTGTCATCCTTTCACTAAATGTAAAGAAAAGTAAATAGTTCAGGCTGGTGGGAAAGTCATAAGTAAAATACAAGATGAGACCATTTTCCAAATTAGGTAAACTTTCTGATACAATCTTTGCAAATCCTATTAGGAGGACTTTGAGGCTCTGACCTAATGTCTTTGGCTGTATTTCTGCAGTCTCAAACCTTCTGCAATATATCTCGATGACTCCTTTATATATGCCATGCTCATCAAGACTCCAAGCTAAAAATATCACTTGTATATGATGCGAGTGGCCATAAGGGTAGGCTGACCAGACAATATCAGGTTTCTTTTTTACCTGTCCACAAGGAACTAGCCTAAGTCTCAAAGGAGCTTCCATGATATACAAGAGAGATCTATCAACTTGTTTCTGGAGTTATCCTAATGATTTGCTCAACTGATACTATGATATTATTCCAAAAGAAACCATGATGAGCAGGTAAGAGAATTTAAGGATGCATTTCAGTTTGTTATTGAACATTTTTTAATCTATGTGGATTTAAATGCCAAGATTCCATTGTAGCAAAGCAATCCGTGTAAAAGTCTGAGACTGCTTTGTGGGGAGCTGCTGTTCACTTAATCATCAGGCAGACTGGGATCTGACTCAACAACAGCTATTACTTATACCCACCAAAGCAAGCCTAACCAATGTAACCTCTGCTTTGCTGGATGAACATGAAGCAATGCCTTATTTTATTTCAAAGATTTATGGCTTTCTGGAAAATAACTTCAAATAATTTAGGAATATGAGAAAATAACCAAATGGTGTAAATGTCTACTCAAAATCCAGTATCAGACACACTGAAGCCTGGGTGATGATCCCCCTGATATCTGTGGAGCAAATGCAGGCCACACATCTGCCATCTTTTCATAAGCTTGGGTCAAATCAGTTTCTCTAGTCTAATACACTATGAAAATCTAGTATCTCTTCAAGAACTCACTGTTAAAGGCATCCTTAATAGGCTGCCTTTAATAAAAACCTATGGCACTTGCTTTTGTCACAGGGAAATACATCTTAACATTGTATTTCTGGTGGAGTTGCCAGATTTACCCTAATCAGTGAAAATATTCTAATCTTATCTTCCTTTGTAAACAGCATCAGGTATCATTATTAAAATAATAGTTACTACATTTCCAGCATTTATACAAGTACCTATATATACCTATACATACACGTACAGCCTCACTTAGTCTTCATATGAAGCCTAAGATAGTTTACCTGGAGGACAACTAAAACTTAAGACAGGTAAAGTCCCATGCCCAAGGTCTCATGGCTAATAATAAGAAATAGAGTCAGTTTAAGAGCAAATATGTGTTCTTCAACCCCCATATACACTATACATATTCCCATCATGAAGTACATAATTGAAGGTGAGATGGTCACAGAACAGTAAAGCAAATTAGGCATTTACTTGGATCACCAGGGGACCGTTTGGCATGACTTCTGCAGTGCATTATCTGGCAGCTTTCCAAATTGTGTTCCACTGGAGGGTGAAGACCACTTATGCATCTCTAGGGGCTCTTTGCACAAAGAAGTGGCCTACAGGTCAAATTTAATTTGTGCCTGTTCTGTCATTTTTACACCGAACCTCAGCAGTTACTGACATTTGGGATTCAGAATAGTGAAAAAGAAATGAGGTTAGTTCCTAGACCTCAAAATGCCTGCAAACTAAAACACAATTTGCTTGAAGAAGTGACATGCTCCTAGCTAACCCATTAAAGACTTTAGCAAAAAGACATTGTAGGTTAGGTTACATAACTTCACAGAAACCTTCCACGTTTGTTCATATTGGTTGCTATGTTTCTAAAGAAAAATCAGTGCACATTACTAACTGTAGTCACCAGCCAATAAAAGCTCAGTGTCACATGCCTGTAGTAGAACACATAGAAAACCAAGAGGTGCTGAGATGTCTCTAAGAACAAGCTACCAATAATTTACCTGACTGAATGTCGGGTGAGTGGTTTACTCTTTTCACATCTCCCCATTCCAGTATTTTTCCCTGTACCCTGCTTGGCCCTTGAATATTAACTCCCAACTTCTGGGTCTTGTGCAAAAGCAAGTCTTTGCAATTCATGGGCAACAATCTAAGCATTACTCTCTTGTGAGGAGAGGATGAGAACTGATGGATGAGTCCTCCAAGTGTGAGTGCTATATTGAGACTTTAGACTCAGGGCATGGGACCCTGTGGCCTTTTGAATGCCATGGAGCAGAACAGCAGAGGTCACTCGGCATGTGGACATGACTGACACCTTTCCTGACCTATGCTGAACTAAAGGCATTATCCACAATTTCATTCTAACATGGCTTGGCCAACTGAGTAGCACCCGTGTTGCTATCTTTTATAGCTTGTCTTTTAGGGTTGGAGTAGTGTCAGCGTTGTTGCTCCTCACAGTTTAGGCTTTAGGGTCAACTTGGCACCACTGCTTCTTTCAGCTGTCCTGGAGGAAATCTTGCCCTCTGGCTTCCTCTCTTCCACCAACTCAACATGGTAAGTGTTTCATTGGTCTTCTTGGCATTAAGGTTTGCACCCCCATCTATTGCCTGTTTTCTTTCAATCCTCCTCTTGGATAGTGATGGAAAAATCCAAAGATTTAAATCTGAGGCAGTAGTGCTCACCTGTAATCCAAGCAATTTAGGAGAGTGAGCCAGAAGGATCACAAATTCCAACCTGCACAATTTAGCAAGAACATTTCTCAGGGAGGAAAAAAAAAAGACCTTTGTCAAAGGAAAAAAATGTACAACAAGAAAGGCAAAAAAAAGGCCCAGATGTGCGACTATATACTGACTCATGGACCATAGTCGACGGTCTGGGTGGACGGTCAGGAATCTGGAAGAAACGTGATTGGAAAATTGGTGACAAGGATATTTGGGGAAGAGGTATGTGGATAGACCTCTCCATACAGGCAAAGGATGGAAAAATATTTGTTTCCCATGTGAATACTCACCAAAAGGCGACATTAGCAGAAGACAACTTTAATAACCTAGTGGATAAGATGACTCGTTCTGTGGACAGTGGCCAACCTCGGCCACCCCTGTTACTGCCCAGTGGACCCATGAACAGAGTGGCCATGGTGGCAGGGATGAAGGTCATGCATGGGCTCAGCAACATGGACTTCCACTCACCAAGGCTGATCTGGCTATAGCAGCTGCTGAATGCCCAATATGCCAGCTACAGAGACCAACACTGAGTCCCTGATATGGTACAATTCCCCTGGGGTGATCAGCCTGCAACCTGGTGGCAGGTTGATTATATTGGACTACTTCCATCGTGGAAGGGACTGCTCCTTGTCGCTGGCATAGACACATATTCTGGATATGGATTTGGCTTTGCTATACGTAATGCTTCTGCCAAAACTACCATCCATGGACTTACAGAATGCCTTATCCACTCCCACAGTATTCCACACAGTATTGCTTCTGACCAAGGAACACATTTTACAGCCAAAGAGATGCAGCAGTGGGCTCATGCTCATGGAATTCACTGGTCTTACCATGTACCTCATCATCCAGAAGCAGCTGGATTGATAGAACGATGGAATGGCCTTTTGAAGATGCAGTTATAATGCCAACTAGGTGGCAATAGTTTGCAGGGCTGGGGTAAGGTACTTCAACAGGCTGTATATGCTTTGAATCAGCACTCTCTGTATGGTACCATGTCTCCCATAGCCAGGATTCATGGGTGCAGGAATCAAGGGGTGGGAGTAGATGTAGTACCACTCACCATTACCCCTAGTGATCCACTAGCAAAATTTTTGCTTTCTGTCCCCACAACATTATGCTCTGCTGGATTAGAAGTCCTAGGCCCAGAGGGTGAAGGCTTGTACCAGGAAGCACAGCAATGATACCATTGAACTGGAAACTAAGATTTCCCCCTGGTCACTTTGGACTCCTCATGCCTCTGAGGAAACAAGCTAAGAAGGGAATCACAGTGTTGTCAGGGGTGATTGATCCAGATTATCAAGGGGAAACTGGATTACTGCTCCACAATGGAGGAAAGGAAGAATATACATGGAGTGCAGAAGATCCCTTGGGGTGCCTCCTAGTATTGTCATGCCCTGTTATTTAGGTGAATGGGAAGCTACAACAATCTAATACAGGTACAATGACAAATAGTTCAGAGCCTTCAGGAATAAAGGTATGGGTCACTTCACCAGGGAAAGAACCAAGACCTGCTGAGGTACTTGCTGAGGGCCAAGGGAATACAGAATGGGTAGCAGAAGAAGGTAGTTCCAAATATCAGCTACTACCCCATGATCAGCTACAGAAAAGGGGATTATAATTGTACTATTTCACCTCTGTATATAGTTGTATTATAATATAACATGGATTAACCTATGTCAATGTTGAAGGTATGAGTGCATTTCTGTTTATATGTAGGATAATATAGTTATAACAATGTTTGGTACAATTATATGAATATCTTTGTGTCTAGAGACTGACTTAAAGAAATCTGTCTAGTAGCCAAGTTGACAAGGGGTGGATTGTGGTGGTTGATACATTGTGTCGATTTGGCCAGGAAGCCTTGCTCCATACCTTTTACCAATACATTGTGTCAACTTGGCTGATGACAGTGGTGCAGGTAGTGGATGTGGTGATACATTTTATCAATTTAGCTGCATTGCCTGCATTGCCTGGCTGTTTCATACTGTGAACCATGAGGGCCCTGCCTCAGAATAACTCAGTTTGTACTTTATCTCCTGGCTTCCTGTATAGACTCGTCAGCCTCTAGTTTGGACCCTTCAGTTTTCCGTAGCAGATTCTTCTGCCTGCCTTTTCAGTCACAACAGCTGTTAGGAACCAGTAGAAACTGGTTATGACCAGTAGAGACTGGTAGGGATGGAACACTGCAGTCAGTATAAAAGCCTTGGAACTGAATCCTTCAGTGGGCAGTGTGCAGACGCTCTCAGCACACTTCCCCATCTGACTCGGACTGGTACATTTTGTGTTATATCTGTTCCTTGTATTATATCTGTTCCTCTAGTAAAACCCTGACTAGAACACTCAAGGAGGGGGAGGATGCTGAAGATGTAGTTTATGCCATAAACTTGATTAATTAATTAATTAATTATATTATGGCCAGCTGAGCCTGCCCTGGGGGTTGGGCTGGCACAGCATGTGGTGCCAGGGATCGAACTGTGGTCCCTGTGGTTGCCTAAGCACACGCTTTAGACCACTGAGCCATCTCACCGTATGCCATAAACTTTAAGGTATAGAGTATAGAGCTGTGTGATTTGACTGTATCCAGACAAAATATCTAACATTGTAACTGAAAGAAGCTTCTAAACTCATTCCCTTCAGGGATCTTGCCTTTTCAGGTATTCACTTTAGTGTGACACTGAAGTCCAGATGCAGGGGCAGGTTGTTGAACAGAGATTATGAGAATTACTTTTTTGTCAAAACATCATGACAAAAATATGACCAAAAAGAAAAACCAAAACATTATGGAATGTAAGAACCAGAAATGTTGGATTTGTCAATGTCAGTAGTGTCTTTGTGGAGAATTTGCTTCATGTACTTCTATGTCAGACTTGCTTTTACTATTGCAAAGGAAACATTTGGAGTAAAAAAATAAACATATTTTTTTAAGATAATCCTATTTTGACCAAACACAAAGATAGCCAAAGTAGGCTGGGCATAGTGGCACACACCTATAATTCTAGTTACTCAGGGAGCTGAGGGGGGAACACCTCAAGTTTGAGACCTACCTGAGCAACACAATGAGGCTCTGTTTCCAAATAAAGTGTGTGGAGGAAAAGCGAGTGAGTGCTATGGATGTGGCTCAGTGGTCTTTGGGTTCAACCCCCAGTACGGAGATAGAATTTTTTAAACGTCAAAGTTGGGGGGAAAGAGAGAAAAGAATTGTCCATTGGTTTTATGTCCTTTTTCAAAACGATGGAGAAAAAATAAATATAAAAAGTGCTAAAAAAAA
>PVKN010020272.1:0-16002 GCA_004027915.1 Capromys pilorides
CTGTTAAATACATTTTGATAGCAGATTCCCCTCTCTACTATGCATCTCTGTCTCTTTCACATTCACATGCTTAGATACTAATATTTTCTCCATCCTGCAGATAGTTATTACTTTTTCACATTGAGATAGAAATTTTTGACCTCCATTTTTAAAATGGAAAATTAAAAGTCAACATAAAGAGGGTACCACGTTGTACGTCAGAGCTAGGGTGCCTGCCCAGCATGCAAAAGGCTGTGGCTTAGATCTCTGTACATAAACAGCCAAAATCTGAGGGAAGAACAAATTAAATGATCTATTTAAACCACTCAATTCAATACTGGATTAGTAAAAATTGATAAGTGTTCTATGCTGGTAATAACTAGTTCTGCAAATAAGCTGCCTAAGAATACATAATCTATAATAGGTGAACGACAGAGCCAGGATTTGAGCCTAGATTTATTCAACCTCAAAGTCTTAATTTTTTTCCTCTGCATACTTTGAGAAAAATCCTGGCCTAAGAATGCATATCAAGAGTGCATGCATTCTTAAGTAAGAAATAATTTAATCCAAAAGTTATCAGAAAGGTATCACCAGGTACTCTCTATACACTAAGAATACAGAAGTACTCTTCAGAGGCATTTGGACTGATGGCTTGAGGCTGGGAAAACTGCTGTGGACTCATGGAGCTTTCTCACAAGATAGTGAGGAAGGAGCAGGAAGCAGACAGGGAGAAATGCAGAGCCAAAATCTTTTTTAAAATCCTGCACAGGGTGTCACTATGCAACTTGGACTCATAATGATCTTCCTGTTTCAGCCTCCCCAGAGCTGGGATTCCTGGTGTGCATCGCCATGCCGGTCTTTGGGTGAGGCCAGCACAACATCCGGTACTAGGGATCAAACCCAAATCCTTACACTTGCCTACGCAGGCCCATAGACTGCTGAGCTATCTCTGTAGCCCACAGAACCAAAACCTTAATGATGTTGGATTTCTACAAGAGTAGTCACTATTATCTATGAATGTTCTTGGTGCTAATGCTCTTTCTTACCATAGAGAAATTTTATGTGCTTTGCCTACTTAGCCAATAATCATCACAAATAATCACACTAGACCTCATGCCTGAGCCCCTACCACCTGGTCTGTCAAATAATACCAGTATAATGACTAATTGCAGCCACAAGGAAGGAATAGCATGGAGAACAGCCCACAGCAGGGCCAGAAGCAGGACCTGCAGGACCCTGTGGGGATGGGCAGATTTGGGGGAATTTCAAGCGACAGTGAGAGAGACCTTACACAGAGACTGCGTTGCTGAGGCTACTGGAATCTCTTAGGGAATCATACATACTCCCCAAAGCCTAGAAAAACTGCTCTTATAATCACTCTTCTATCCAGTGATCTCAGAAATTTCAAGAATGTTTGGAGAGGTGATCATGGTGTTAGAAAAAGTAAGAATAATCAATATTCAAAATTTTTCTTCTAAATAAAATTTTAATTTTGGTTTCACATTATTATTATTATTATTATTATTATTATTATTATTATTATTATTATTTTGTCTTGAGGAATGGGTGAGCACATCTGCACACATTAACACCTGCACAAGTGCTGTGCTCCACCTCTACTAGATGGCATCTAAGACTATCAATACATTTAACAAATGACTAGGAATAATATTAAGTAGAAAGATATTTGGTGGGTTTGTATACAGGAGTTCAGATACCAAGAAAAAATATGAGACTTGGGAGAGGCCAGTGGTATTGTAATCCTGTATTTTGTTCTAGAAACCAAGAAGGAATTAAGGAATATAGTAAGTCCCTGACTTACCAATAAGTTCCCCTGTTCCAGGAGGATGCTTATAAATGGAACTTACTCATTAAGTCTGACAAAGTGAGTCTTATACACCTTTGACATAAATATACAGTGTTAAGCATTAAGAACATCAAACACACTCATGCAAACACAGTAAGTCTACTACTTCACTGTACTAGTGCACATTATCACACTGTATAGTGGGCACATAGCAGCACAACTGTGACAATGGCTGGCAGATCCGTGAACTACTGCTGTGATTCATCTGCATCTGTGAATGTTGGTAAGGCAAGGTCCAATCCTATCTGTGAAAGTTTGAAACGCGAATATTCATAAGTCTAGAACTTGTGGTAAAAGAATGAGCAATAATAAGTTATATTGAGATAGATCTATTTCTTCATGTATTATTTTGCTCTCAATTCTCTCTCTTCTCTTTCTCCTCTTTTTCTCTTTCTGTCTTTCTATCTTTTTATCTCTCTGTGTCTGCCTGTGTGTGTGTCTGTGTGTCTGTGCATCTGTCTCTCATAAGAGAAACCATGGAATATACATAGATGAGGGAACAAAAGATGGAAGGAGGCAGAGAGAAAGGGAATGGGAAAAGTCATGACAACAGAGTATTACAAACAGTAAAAGGATCTCTAGTTGGAGGACCAGGGATGGAGGGAGTAGGGGATGAAAAATAGAACAAAAGAGAAAGAGGAAAGAACTAAGATATATTATGTATACACACCAACTCACTATAATAACAGTAATCAACATTTACTGCAAATAGGTACTTATAAAGCGTACCCCCAAATAATAATGTTATATTAGAAAGAACCTGCTGTTTTTTTCTTTCTTCTTTCTTTCTTTCTTTCTTTCTTTCTTTCTTTCTTTCTTTCTTTTCTTTTCTTTTCTTTTTTTTTTTTTTTGGCTGACTCAGTCTGCCTTAAGGGTGGGTCTGGTAAGGCTATGGAGCTGGGGATTGAACCAGGATCCCCTGCGCCTGACTACATTTGCCCAAGCAGGTGCTTAAACAACTGAGCTAAGCCACAGGACCCCAAGAACCCTAACTATGACTTTAGAGTTCTCAGCTAAGTTCTCTAAATACATTGCTTTACAGAAAAATGGTGACACTAAGCTCTCAATGGTCTTAGACTTCCACATCTGTAAGATAAATCATCATCGTCATTATCATCACAATCATCAGATTAGTAATAGCACTTACTCATTCAGCCACTTCTCTTAGTATGTGCCGCAGACACACAAATGATGTCTACATATATGCTGTATCCTTATGTGATATCTCTAATCCCTTTAACAGCATGATTTCACTAATGATTAGTAAGGATTAGTCATTAAGTGACTTGCTGAAGGTCAAAGTAGATTTGAATCCACACGCAAAACCTGCATTTGTCTTACCTTACCCTGTGCAGTAACCTTAAATTTTCCTATCCACTCTTCATAAATAAATTTGTATCTTCCAAATACCAGAAGGCCAAAACACTGAAAGACAACATGGTCAGAATTCCAAGGAGATTTTTGATATAATCTCTTCTTTTTCTTGGCTGAGCCTGCCCTAAGGGCATGGCTGGCATGGCTTGTGGTGCCAGAAACTGAACTAAGGCTCCCCTGTAGCTGCCTAACCTTGCCTAAGCAACACTTTATTTATTTTTTCAAATTTAAATTTTGATTTTATTACTTATAGTACATCTTTTTATTGCATTTAATAAGAAATAACAATGTGACAGTTTCAAAACACGTTAGTAGTACATTTCCAGTATTTGATACAACACATATTGTCCTCCTAGTAATTGTACAGAGCACAGGGTTTCAAAGTAAATCCTGAGGGGATTTGACTGACCTTGGGAGATACACAAGTTCCGTGTTTTGTTATACAGGTCTTACTTTAACTTGCCCTTAACCATCCAGTAGAAAAGTTTAACCATGAAGCATAAAACATAAAGCTAAATTAGTATGCTGAGCTGTAAAAGGCTCAAATCAACAGCTTCCATTATTACCAGTTTTGCCAATAGCCCACTGTGATTATGCAACATTGGGTTATGTATACAACTACTTTCTCTTAGTTCAGTGAGAAGAAATTTTTTGTACCAATAATGATTAGAAAAATTATCAAGCAGACACTTTAGACCTCTGAGCTATCTCACTGGCCTCCTGATAGAATCTTAAAAAACTAAACTTAAAACATTTAACTGATTGTAGATGGAAGATCATTAAACAAATATTCAGCTTTCCACCCTTATCATACAGTTCTTAGCCCCTCCAACACAAAACGAACAACTAACAAAAACACTACAAGATGCGTATTGCAAAGCACAAAGTCTCCCTGCTGATACTGCATATAGGTTCATGCTGAAAGCCAAGACACCCAGAAAAAGTGAACATTGCTCAAGGTCACAAAAATAGACCCTCAAAGAACATGGTCTTTCAACTACTCTGCTGTCTTTTGTACTGTTTCAATGACAAAATAGTATACATTTCAAAAGATGAATTTCATTAAGTGCTGATATCAGGGGAAAAAAAACATAAAGGCCAAAAATTCACTGTCAGGATCTTTGGAGGTGACTTTCCATTTCTTTTCCTGCACCTAAATCTCTCTCTCTCTCTCTCTCTCTCTCTCTCTCTCTCTCTCTCTCTATCTCTATCTCTATCTCTATCTCTATCTCTATCTCTCTCTCCCAAATTTATCTCCTGATAGACTATCTGAAAAATGCCAGTAGTTTTTGAAAGCAATGGAGATATCTAATGGGCTGCTGCTTGCTGGGGCAGGCTCACTGTGTAGCTCTAAACAGGGACAGAGGGCATCCAGGTCCCACTTCCTGTTTAATTACACGAACTGCATGCAGATGGTGCAGAAGTGTGGGGAGGGCACATACTATGAATTCCCCACCTGCATTTCTATCTCTCTTTTCATGTCTATTCCTTATCTCTCTTTAGCATCGGCCTTAAAGTTGGCCAGACACAGTCAAATAGATAAGTTAATTGCAACTTAAGTAACCTTTCTTATCTTACTTGTTGGGTGGTGGTGGCTGATGCTAACAAAGTGACTTATACAAGAGACTGAGGATTTTTTTTTTTTTTTGGTATTTCAGGATTATAAAATGTACACATGTAGTTAAAGTTATTTCTAAGCACAGGATACTTTTTAAACTAAGTCATCATTTCTAAATGTTTATTGCTTCTTACTAAGCCTAACTAGATTCTACTGGATATTGTGTTGTATCTAAAATAAGCTGGTCTCAGCTGGGTGTGATGGTGCATGCCTGTAATCCCAGCACTTGGGAGGCTGAGGCAGGAGGATCAGTGTGAATTTGAGACTAGCTTGGGCCACAAAAGTGAGGTCAAGGCAAGCCTGAACTGCATAGCAAGACCCTGTCTCAAAAACACAAAAACATAAATAAAATAAAATAAGCTGGTCTCTTAAATGAAATGTAAAAGATGGATCCCTTTCCATTACTTGGTGATATGATTGATGATGATTGATCTATAACTACAACGCTTTTATCAGAATAGTCAATCCACCAAAAATGTAGATGTGACAAATTACAAAAAATAGGAAGAAAGAAAGACCCACTGGGGCCCAAGGTAAAGTGATTATGAAATGGATTTTTTTTTAAATTAAGTAAGTAGCAGAGCAGGGTAATGTGTCCTTCTAACCACTAGAAGCTTTAGAGATAAAGAATCCTATTGTTGCTGGGAAAGATAACTGCACAGAAGCCAAGATAAGTCTATTGATTTAGGTTAAATGCAAACAGCACTAGTGCCTGCCTTGAAAATGAACAAGTGAAGGAAGTCATTTATTTGGGCATCAATGGCATCAGTACCTCCAAATTCTGGTAATGTCTTCAGAGAGGACCCCGTGAGGGCAGGTACTCAGTTGGGTGGAGAAAGATTCCTAAAGGATGAGCAGCAATATTGTGAAATGCTAAACTGTATTATTGAACAAAGAAAAACAGTGAAAATAACTAAAACACTACATTTCTTCTTGTCCTGAAGATTAGTCTTATTAAAAAATCAAGAGACATATTCATAATTACATAGTTAGCAAAGTTTTCAAAAAGGTGACGGGAAGTATTTTTAAGGCAAAAAATATATTTAAAAAACCCCAAGATTCTAAAATGCATATAAAGGAGAAAGCAAAATGTCAATGCAAATGAGGACAATTCTCTAGTCTGTGGTCCATGTGATAGAGCGAAGAGTACAACGTTTCAGGAGTAAAGATTTAACCAGGAATTCCTAGAGTGTAGGGTGAAAGGGCCAATCTGAGAGGTAGTGTGGCTATCATTTTTCTTGCTTAAACAGAGCATTTTATTTCCAGGGAAGAGCTGGATTACCCAATGAGGTGTATTTCAGAAAGACCAAATTTAATAGCAGTAAACACCTCACCAGCTAGCTGCCTAACTCCCCTCTCCTAACTCAGCCTCCCATCCTAAAGTAATCCTGGTTTTTACAGTGTCAGGAGAGGGGAGGAGGAAGATATTTGTGGCAGAGCAGGGCAAGAATAAGAACGTTGAAACTCAGGTGAGACATGAGTAAGAGGTTTAAAAGAGTTTTTATTTCCAGAGCAGGAGCTTAAAACACTTTCCAAAATACTTTGGTTTTATTATTCCTTCATTCATTTACCCACTTGCACCCCTCTTCTAAGCCTTGGGTATGGTTTGTCTCTCCTCAGTATCCTCTACCCCCTCAAAGATCAGAGTCTTGCACATGTCCATTCTCTGCCAGCTCACAGAATTCCTGCACCTTTAATGATATTTACCAAGAGCTGAACATTCTGTTGAACACTGGACAGGGCCAATTTATTTTCCTCATTAAATTTAAATATGCTTAGTACAATTATTTTGTCTGTTTTCAGTTTCAGTGAAACTGAGGCTTACTGAGGTGAAATATCTTGCATGGTAGGTGATGGTGTACTGACTGGGACCCCCTCAGTTGCACGTGGGTCCCAGAATTTTAAAAATGATGAACTTCACAACCTCCCCTTCACCACCAGCAAGAACAGCACAAGCTTTCCTTCCCTGATACCAGACTTGGTTTAGCAATCTTGTGCTCTCTCCCAAGGGCTGCCAGTCATGGTGGGTTCTTTATAGCTTGCTCTTTGCATCACTCATGGCACCCTCCTCCCAGTTACTCCAGCTATCCCATTGTGACAGAACTTTCTCTGATGTTATGCTGTCCCTCTTTCTTTCTCTTTGTCATTAAGTATAATGAGCCTTCCTGTGTCACCTCATTTCTATATCACTTCTCCACCTATCTACACATACCTATCTACCTTTCTCAGAGAGAAGGAAAGCTGGGTCAATTTTTGTGCACCACACTCAGTCTCTACAATGCTCCTATCACCCCCTTCTTTAGTCATCTGAAGAGACTATGCCCAGTTTCATTACATCTGGCAATCTGAAGTCCTTTATTTTAGAAAGTACATATTTATTTGTGGTACTGGGGATTGAGCCCAGGGCTTCTGCACAGAGCTACTTATGTATGTATGTATGTATGTATGTATGTATGTATTTCGGTTTTTGTTTGGTTTTGTTTTTGATTTGTGACTAAGATGTCAAGGCTGGGCTCAAATTTGGGATTTGCCTTAGTCTCCCAGAGTGGTGGAGCTGTACGTGTGTACCACCATGCTCAGCTTATTTCTTGATGGCACATAGTACTGTACATACTTAAGAGGTACAAGGTAGGGTACGGTTTATTTATAGCTAGAGTATAAACAATTCTGGGTAATTAGCATGCTCATGATCCTTACATATCCTTATCAGCTTTAGAGCTTCCTACTGGATTTAACGGTTCTTTAGGGGAAGAGTCCATTGGGCCTCCAGGACACTCTTTTTGCATCCTGGGGAAGTACTTACTACACAGTGTTAAATAAATGAATGAGTGAGTAAGTGAGTGAGTGAGTGGGTGGATAATTAGTTGGCTTTTTGTCATGGTGACCAAATACCTAAGAGAAACAACTTAAAGAATGAAAGTTGTATTTTGTCTCCCAAGTCTTTTCCCTGGGTGGCTGGCTCCATTGCTTTTGGGCCTGTGGAGAGGCAAAGCCATCACAGAGAGGAAACCTCACACAGTAGCTGCCAGGAGAGACTTGGAGAGAGAGAGGGACTGGGACAAGACACCTTCAGAGGCCTGTCCTCAGGGCCCCCTTCCTCCTGCTGACTGCCACCTGCCGGTCCCGATTGAGCCACACACTCAGCAGTGGCGCGCTCTTTCTTTCTTCCTATGGCTCAGTTTTCCAAGGGTGCTAATTGGTGCTATCTGTCTTTAAAACTGACTGTAAGGAGCTTCCCTGGCGCATTTCTTGGGTATTTTGAAAATTGCAGTGGTAAACATCTGAACCTAACACAGTACTGCACTTGGGATCAAGCTCTCCATGGATGAATCTCTGAGGAATGCTTCATGTCTAAACTATAACAAGCGACTTTCTCAGTGGCTTCAACATCTCGCTCATGTTCTTTCTCTCCCTGACTCTTCAATGTAAGTCCAGGAGCTATGAGATGCGCAGCCTCAGTTTGGGCTCTTAATGCATTATGATTGCACCTCTTGCAGTAAATAAAGCCATGATGCTAGCTTGCTCTAATATGTAGGTACATACATGCTGATTGGCGACATCTTAGAGAGAAAACAGGATGAATAGAGCAATAAGAACACAAAAATTGTTCTTTGATGTGACCTGAAGTGGTTGAAGAACAGAAAAATCCCTGGGAGGATTTGAGAAAGAGGAAAATTTCGAGTTAGTCAGAGAAATGTTAATCATTTCTCTGAACAGCTGAGCTTGCTGGTACTTGGGCAAAAGGGAAGGGGTGGTGATGTAGCAAGGAAGGGAACATTGAGAATGCAGGTACAAGTTAAGGGGGTAGAAAGTAATTCTAATTTTTCTTGTACTTAGAGTGAAGACTTTTGCCTGGAACAGAGCGAAAGTGTTTTCTTAAAGCCACTTGAAATAATTAACTTCAGTTAACTTCATGTTGTAAACAGCCAGAAGCTGAGTAGCAAAAAAATGATGGCCCTGCAAGGGCGGTAAAGTCAGGCCCCATAGTTCTGTGTCTCAGTACCTCTCTCCTCAGTAACCCATGCTTCCAAAACTCACTGCAGGAAGTTATTTCTCAGCTCTCACAGCTGGACCAGTATCACGCTCCTGAAAAGCCAGTAAGCAGGAAAAACCTTGAAAGATTAGGAGACATCAGCCCCCAGAGCATCACACACTATCTGACAGGTTGTTTATTGCCTGCTGGTAGGTGGCTACTGACAAGACAGCTTCCTGGAGGCTTCTGGGTTGGGTCCAGATGTTTATCACTGGGATTTTCCAAGTACCAAAGAACACCACGAAGCTCTGTGTAGAAATATTTTAAGGAAACATATCACCTATTGGCAGACTTAGAAAGCTGAACTGCAATATATAAAAAAGGAAAATAATACCTTTGCAGGCCTTTCTGAGGCCACTGACCACACATCACCTCTGACTGTACCACTTTGATTTTATTCACTTACTAACTTAGCTACTTACAATAATCAATATGTATGTGGTGTGTGTAGTTCTTCCCTACCCTGGCATGATGTATGGCTCTTAAATCAGTGAGTGCTTTTTGAATGTAAAAGTGGTGGCTAGAAAATAAGTACTAAGGGCATATTTCTCATGTAGGGGAAGAAATTGTTTTTGCAGCAGCTATGTGGTAGACTGAGTATCTGTGACTACAATGGATACACACTGCCTGCTCAGGACAAGGGTCTCAGTCTGATCACACTTTCAGTTAGGCTCCCAGACTGAAAGGAAAGCTCTGAAAGGTGTTGATGGAACTCAACTTTCTTACTGGTCACCCAGCTAATGATGACTTTGCCAAATAACTGATGAAAATACAGGCAAAAAAAAAAGAATCATTCGGGGCATATTTCTTTCCCATGGTTATGTTAGTGCTCCAAATTTTCTCTTCTATTGCTTTATGTTGACACTGGATCTGTTCTAAAAAGATGTGACACACCTGCAAAAATTGAATTTTTTTTGTCTTTACATAAAGCAAGCAAAGGCCATACTCATAAGTGAAATAAATCACTGTGTGGGTTAGCATTGTGTTGCCTCCCTAGTCTAAGAACCTGAAAGAGTAAGTAAAACTTACTTACTCTTAAAAGATACCATAGATGCTGCAAAAGGAAAAGAAACTGCTCAAATGAAAGAACGACTGGGATGAGAGAAGGAAGAAAAGAAAGGAAAAAGAAAGGGAAGAAGAATTAATTGTGCATATACTCAGGATGGCTTGAATAATTGTACCGCTGATCTCTGCTCATCTACTGAAAGGAGCAGTTAATGTAGGAATATTTTTCTCTCTCCTTTTTAATTTTTACTAATTTTTTGACCAATTTTGCATGCTTATATCTGGCAATCTGAACAACTAACTTGAACACAACAATATGCAATATAATAACTATTGTTGAATCCCTATCATTTCATTTAATGAAATTCTGCATTGTTTCTAATATTTTTATTTACTATATTTTCATTCTCTTAATTTTTTAAATGTGCATTTTACAAAGGGAAGAACTATAGAATGCTAAAAAACAATTACATGTTTTTACACAGATATTTAGAAATCAAACCATATTCAACATTGTACCAGTACAATCCTGCTGCATTTTCATGTCTACATCTCGTCCTCCGAATAACTACTAGGAAGACAACAATATGAAACGTATTAATTATTGTAACTATCCTACTAACCTGTTTTGAAACTGTTTCATTGCTATTTTATCATTTTATCTCATTAAAATGAATAAAAAATTAAAAAGGAAGAACTATGAAGCTAACTTGTATCAGCGAAGAGAATGGGAGATCGATGACATCCTGAGGTGCTGCTGTGTGTGCTTGTACTGCACTACTTATCAAGTGCAAATACTTATGTTATCATCAGATATTATTCACACATAACGTGTCATAATGTTACTATTATGCAAAGAGTGATGTCATTGGTTCAGGTCAAACACTTCTGAACAAAGGGGAAAAACCTGACAGGAAGAGAGCCCACCTAGGGAGAAAGCGTAGCAAGCTTGTCCCTGCCTCAGCCTCTCCACAGCACGGGTGTGCTACAGGGGAAGGGCCAGGAAGAGTGAATGAGAAGGACACGAATAGTCACCGAGCTCAGTTTCAACTGTCACTGCCCCTGCAAACCATTCAGCATCATACTGTAGAGCTGAAGGAGTTCTGGGAACAGTCATGTTTAAGGACTGCTTTTATTTTGAAGAAATGGAATTCCTAAGCAGTTAGGGGATTTCCTTTTCGAATGAGAAGAGTCAGTGGTGAATATTCATAGACAACATTCAGTGTTACTGGGTGAGCATCCAGGCATTGCACTTAAATGTTTTTCAAAATTATATTGACTATCATCAGCAAAAATAAATACATAAAAGAAAAATAATGTTGGGTGTAATGGCACATACCTGTAATGCCATCCCTGAGGAGGTTGTGGCAGGAGGACCATTAATGCAAGGGCATCTGGTCTACATAGTGACACTCAGACTCAAAAGAAATTAATCACACAAATAAGCATAAATAAATATTAACTGAAGGCTCATTAGGACAGCAGCATCAATGCTGAGTTTCTTCTATTCATTTGTCTTGCTGACACATTTAACATTTTCCTTATTTTAAGTCTATATTTCTTTGTACAGTGCTTTTTCCCTTAATAATTTATCAGAAGCAATTCTCCTCATGATTATGTCACTGCACATACTATTAAAATAGCACAAATTCTATATTTTATACACGCCACTTCCCAAATGTTGAAAAATGTAGTCATGATCCTATTTTTCTGTTCATAAATAATACTGCTTGTCTTAAACACTTCTATTCTTAAGATTCTTTGTATAGCACATATTAGCCCTAGTTTTCCAGAGTAGTAATTGCTGTATTAGAGGGAATAAATGTTTTTAAAAATTGTGATCCATATGTAAATAGCTTAGCAATGGCTTTTATTAATGTCATATCTTCTCAGGAAGAAGTTGCTTTTAAAAGGTTGTCTATCAGCCAGGCCCTGATGGTGCATGCCTGTAATCCCAGTGCTTGGGAGGCTGAGGCAGGAAGATCGGTGAGAGTTTGAGACCAGCCTGGGCTACAAAAGTGAGCTCCAGGCCAGCCTGAACTGCATAGCAGGACCCTGTCTTGAAAAAGACAAAAATAAATAAATAAATAAATAAATAAATAAATAAATAAATAAATAAATAAAATAAAAGGCTGTCTATCAGGCGGGCAAATGGTTCACAGTGTCAAGCACCTGTTTAGGAAAGCTTAGGCAACCACAGGGACTAAGGTTCGATTCCTGGCACCACATGCTGTGCCAGCCCCACCCCCAGGCCGAGCTGGCCATAATACAAAAAAAAAAAGCAGATTTTCTGTCTTGGGCTCGCCTAACAGTTCGTGAAAGTTAACTGGCAACAAGGGACTACAAAGGTGCCTGACAACTTTGCCTCTTAAAGAAACAGACTTGCTCAGAGGCCTGTCAGACACTTGGGGCACCAAGACTGATCTTGTGGTTGAGACGCAAGACCCTGCTTTCCCATGGAAAGCTGCAGTGGTCTCCGGTGTGGTAACACTGACTGTCTTCTGAGATGACACTTTTGATCTGAGAGAAGCTGCAAGTGCATTTCCTTACTATGGAAATTATAGCAAACTTGTCAGTTTTAAATTGCCATTTACTTAGGATAAGCTGGCTTCATAAAGAGAAAAAAAGACAATTCAAGGAACAAAAAGTAAGAACTACAGGATGCCAGAATTGTGCAGCTGGTAATGACATAGATAGCAATGAGTTTTGGTTCAATGACAATATTTAATAAAACCTGAGAACTGGAAAGAATTACTGACTATGTAATGAATGAAACCAATTAATGACATGACCTCTTCAGATAGAAATTTCATGCCTTTTTAAAATGAAAATATAATAATCTTTTTGAAAATGACCCTCAGAAGCATCAACATATCTATGCTCACAGACTGTTGAGCTTTTGGACAAGAATATTAATTTTGCTCTGTATTGCTGCTTGTTTCAAGCTGGGGTGATTCTGTGCCTATGTGAAAAAGCTCTGGGCTGAGGTTCTGAAGCACAGGTGACATCTAACCCTAGGAGATAGTTATTTGTTGTCCTGATGCTCAGTTTTCTAATCTATACAACAGTCCTGTTGACTACATCATCAAAATATTTGTAGGGAAGGGATATATGTGAAAATGCCAAACATTATCTGACTATAACAGTTCTAAATTTAATATAATTTTTTCTATTTATACATTAGGATGAGGTCAGATCAATTTAAAAAGGCATAGTTTAGTTATGGTAAAAAAAAAAAAAACCTTCAAGGAATTACAGCAGTGATGTGGATATGAGAAAGAGGGAACCCATGTTCCTGCACGTAAGTGGAAATGTAAATTGGGACAGCAATTATAGAAACAGCATGAAGATTCCTCAAAAACTGAAAATAGAAAAATCTTGTAAGGCATTCTTCCTTTGGGTAAATTAAATCAAAATCCCACAAAGATGTATGTGCTCCTAGTTGGAGTTTTATGCGTTGCAGCATTATTGTAGTTGCAGCATTATTGTCGACAGCCAAAATATAGAAATAACCCAATTGTCCAAAGATAGATGAATGGATAAAGAAATTATGATATACAGACACAAAATGAAATATTAGTCAGTCTTAAAAATGAAAGATAGAGACCCTGCTCATGAGCTAATATGGATGAAACCAAAGGATTTATGCCAAACGAAATACAAACCAGTCACAGAAAGCAAAAGATTATATGTTCTCATTATACAAAGAATTTAATAATAAAAACCATCAACTGTGTAAAACAAAATGGAATGGTGGTAACCAAAGATGAAGAAGGAAAAAAATAGAAAAGGTAGATTCAAGGGTATAAATTTATAGTTAAAAAGAATAAATACATGTGGAGCTTCAGTGAATAGCAGGAGGACTGTACTTAATTATTATATACCAAAAATTTGCTAAGAGTGGACAGTTTATGCAATCTTATCAGTAAATAATGGGAAGTGATGAATATGTTAAGCTGCTTACCTTTGATAATAGTTTTACTAAGAATATGTTTATCAAAGAATCGTGTTGCTCATCCTATATTTATACAAAGAAAACAAGTACATAAATAAAGTAACTAGTAATTGAGATTCCTCCTTAGAAGTTGTGGAGGAATTTAACCTTCATGGATATGTTTCAAGCCTTCAGAATTCAAAGATGAAATGCCACTGAAAAGTGGTCTCTCTGAAGCACAGAAGCAAAAGGAAAGCAATGCTAAATAACCCAATGAGGAAAACACGCTGCTCAACTTTCTCTACATGGTTTTTGGAAATTTAGCATGAAACAAAATTCAAGTTTAAGCCCCAAACGAAAGAACAATACTGAAGCCCAAAGGGGTCAAGTGTGGCTTTACTTAATTATTAGAGGTCTAACACTATAGTTAAGGAGATTTGATGCTTTTAAAATAATTATTTAGGTTGATGAAAGTGTTGATCCAGGAGACATGATTTTAGTGTTGGCAAACTAATCTTTCATAACATACAGATTGCTTATTTGTATTTAAATTTGCTTAAAGGACTGTTTTGGAGAAGATTTTGAACCTCAGTAAATCATGAGACAAGAGTGAGTTAATTTGAAGAGTTGAAGCCCCAGAGGTACCATCTTTCACATCCTCCTATCATCAACCCACTGGAGCCAGAAGTTAATATGGATTCTGTAACAGAGACTTGAATTCACAAGTTTAGCAAATATTGTATCATTCATATCCAACTGATGCCATATATATATATATATATATATATATATATATATATATATCACTTTTTATGGCTACAAAAATTATAGACTTGATGTGTTATACAGCCTATTAACGTCTGCACATGACTTCATGTTGGGTGTGTTCTGCCTATAAAATACAAGGATAAATGATTTTCTTTTCTTTTTTTTTTCTTGTGTAACTCTTAATGTGGAGTAATACATCACCCCCCACACACAAAATGAACCAGTCCAAACCAAAACAAAACAAAACCCAACAACCTAAGAAGTATAAAATAGGCCATACTTTCTTTCAGATGAAGAACTGAGAAATAGATTACTTGCTTATTACATGTGCTCTTGGAAATTACTTGAAAGCACCAGTGGACACAGCTGTTATGCACCTCCAAAATTCCCTTCCACTCCAAACCTGGTAAAGCAAAATGCTGGCTGAGCTTATAAAGAGAGCTACAGAAACTGATGAATCAGAACCTGAAACTCAAAGATGAGTGGATCCAATACCCAAAAAATGAAGCAAAGGTGGTTTTAAAGCATCAAACAGTCCAAGTTTAAAGGCATGCAGACTTATTTATGTTAGCCCTGAAATTGTAAATTCTGACAGGTACTTAAGAGCTCACCCCAGAAAGTGGTTCAACAGGTCCCCTGCAGTTAGTCTCAGCTTTTGTAGCCTAGACCTGAGGAGGATCCATTGCTCACCACAGGCCAAGGGTTTATTTCCTTTCCTCTTTGAAGGCAGAGCATGCTTGCTCCCTACAGTTGTAAATCCCACAGGGTGTTACAGTCAGTACATTGAGAAACCAGATATAATACCCATCAAACTTATTTTAGATCATGTTTTTAAGTAATTTTTATCTATTCACTGTAATATGTTTATTAAATCCATCGATCTGCTAAGTATTCTTGCAATATCTGGCATCACCAACATGAACAACTAAGTCTTTCTCCCATTGAGTGTACTTTATATTTCAGGGACAAGAGGTGGAAAGGGATAGGCAAACAAAAAAATCAGTATGTCAGTGAAAAGCATTTTGCATAAAATTAAGAAAAGTAATATCAAAGTTGAGTGGTAGCTTATAACACCAGCCTGAGGGCAGAGAAGGCTCTCTCTGAGAGTGTGGTATTATTTTTAATATTTATAATTTTATTTTGAAGAGTAAAAATAAAAGCAAGAACAAAAATCAGAAAGAAAGACAGAAACAGGTAACATACAACAATATATATGTTATAGATTTTCAAAACAAGAATAACTGAATAACAAGCGTTGATATAGTATCTATTTTTATCATCAAATCTGTTGTTCAGATTAATAGATATAGTTATGTAAGATTGGACATATCATTGAATATTACCACTTGCTTTCAACAAATCTTAAATTTTGCTTTTTTATTTCATTGATTTTAATGAGAAAGAAATAACAATGAGACCATTTC
>PVKN010020273.1:0-15998 GCA_004027915.1 Capromys pilorides
AACATATACCATGTACTCGTATGTGGTGATTTTCCTCTTAGTGGGATGATTTTATCGTTTTGCATGGGGTGGGGAGTTAGGTTGGGCAGGGGATAAATAAGTTGATAAGTGTGGTAAAATCTAGTAGAGTAAAGGCTTGAGGTAAAAGAATTGATCTAAGAAATCACCTAATATTTTGGAAGCAGGAGAACACAGGAAGGAAAGAATGACATTGAATGTAAAAGAATAATCAGAAAAGGAAGAGATGATACTTACTCACTGGAAAGCTTACATTTAAAAAGTAGTTGAGGAAAGAGAAAAAGAGGATCAATAGAAGAAAACAAAAAAAGATAAGTAAAAAATCTAAATGGTGAAAAAAGAAAGGAAAATGGAAAACAAAGGAAGAAAAGAAGAGAAAGAAAAAAGAAAAATGTAGACCTGAGAAATAGAGGAAAAGAAAGCAAAAAAAATCCCAGAACAAAAATAGCCACAAAATACAAGACAACACAGGACAACTTCCGACCAGACAGGAAAGGCATATGCAGTCAGTCAGACAAACAAGAGAAAATAAATGTAGTGATATAATCCTGGTGCTCACAGTTCTGCGATAGCATCCATGTCAGATTCCAGAAATGTGCTGTGTGCTCCAGCCAAGTTTGCCATGGGAACTGGTTCTGGGAATGGAGCTGATCTTGGCCTCTGGCTGTGGGGGCTAGGACCCAACTGCTGGCTCCTCAGATGCTTTCTCAGCTACTGCTGCTTCCGATACTTTCACGTTCCCAGTGCCACTGATTACTCCACACTTCCTGACTCTCTGTCTCAGGGTTCCCATGGGCCTTTCTGTGTCTATTTTTTCCTTTTTTTAATTTTTAAAACAGAATAAGAAACAGTGAAAAAAATTACATTAGAAATGATGTGGAATTTCACTAAACAAAATAACAGGAATTCAGCAATGTTATATTGAACAATGCTGTCTTCAAATTAGTTGTTTAGATTACCTGATATAAGCATGCAAAATTGGTATAAAAAGGTTAGAAGAAATTAAAAAGGAAAAGAAAAAAATAATGTAAGCATTAACTGCTCCTTTCAAATAGACCAGCTGAAATCAACAGTACAATTACACAACCAATCCTGTGTGTATAGATACATATATCCTTTTTCCCTCCTTCTTTCTGTCATTTTCCCCCCGGCTGTATTTAAGGCAGGTTCTACAGGATCTACAGGGTCTTACTGTGTAGTTCGGACTCAGTGGTTCTGCTGTTTTCAGCTTTCGAAGTGTTGGGATTACAAGTGTGCACCACCACGCCCAGTGTCAATCACAGTCTCGGCGCACTCCACGGGCAGGGCCTGCGCCCTCGCTGCAGCACTCTGCCTAAGCAGGCGCTTTAGTCTGCTGAGCTATCAGACTGGCACCCTTCTTTCTTTTGCCCTTTTCCTTATCCCAGTTTGGTCTTTCCCTTTGAACAGATTCTTTCTCTTTCACAGTATCTATTGTGCCTTTCAGATTTTATTTACTCTTTCAGGTTCTCATTCTAGGGAAATAATACATTTGTACTTGGGGGCATCTCATTTATTTCACTTATGAGTGTGATATCTAGTTGCATCCATTTATCTATAAAAGTCCCGAGTTTATCTTTTTAGAGCTAAGTAATTGTAGTCCATTATGTTAAAATGCCACAAGTTTTTGTATTCATTCCTCAGTTGTTGGGCATCTGGGTTGTTTCCAAGCTCTAGCTATGATAAATTGCACTGCTATAAGCATGGTTGCATTTATATCACTGTGATATGATGTTTTCAGTTATTTTGGAAAAATAATCAGGAGGGGAATAGCTGGTTTAAATAGGACCTCCACTTCTAGCTTTTTGAGGAATCTCCACACTGATTTCTATAGTGGATGTACCAGTCTGCACTCCCACCACAGTGGAGAAAGGTTCCTTTTTTTCACAGCATCTCTAGCATTTGTTATTGGCTGACTTCTTGATGATAGCCATTCTTTCTAGGGTGAGATGGATTTTTGTCATGGTATTTTTCTGCTGTAGATTCCCTATTTTTCTCCTCTGCTCAATTTCTTGCTCTGCTTGGTGGTTCCTTTCTGTTGTTGTTCTTGAAGTTATAGTATTTTTTGTCTCTTTCTAGAATATCTTTTAGTTCTCTTCATAGGGTTGGTTTGATGGTCATAATTTCTTCATGACCAGTTATTCTTTTTCATGGAAGTATCTTATCTCATGATTAAATTTGATAGATGGCTTTTCAGGGTATGCCAATCTGGGTTGGAAGTTGTTTTCTTTCAGGATCTGAAATACTTCATTCCAAGCTCTTGTTGATTTTATTGTTTCTGTTTAGAAATCTACTTGATTCTGATGGGCTTTTCATTATAGGTGATATGGTTCTTTCATCTAACAACTTTCAATATTCTGTTCTCTTGATGAATATCTGTGCTTTTGATTATCATGTGTCTGGGTGTAGATTTATTTTGATTATGGCTCAGCAGAGTTCTATGTGTATCACTTATCTGTGTGTCACATTCTTTTCCCATGCTTGGGAAATTTCCTGCTACCACTTCTCTAAATAGTCTTTTTATGTCATGTGTGTTGACTCCTGATGTTTTATTGACACCTATCAGTCTTATGTTGCTTTTCTTTGTATCACCTTGCAGCTGTTGAAGTGTTGTTTCCTGGTTTTGTGTTATTTTTAAGAGATTTTTCTTTTCAGGATCACTAGCTGCAATTTTGCCTTTGAAGTCTAAAAGTCTATCTTCAGTTTCATTCAAGTGATTTTGCCAGCTATCGGTGAAATTCTTAATTTCCTGGATATCTGTTTGAATCTGTTTCATGCATTCTAATTCTTTCCTGTATTGTTCATGTTTCCATCATTTTTCCATTTTCCTCTGTTTTTTTTATCTATGTCTTCTTAGATGTGTTGAGAAATTCTTTCATGATTGCTGTCATTTCTTTTCTTTCTTTCTTTCTTTCTTTCTTTCTTTCTTTCTTTCTTTCTTTCTTTCTTTCTTTCTTTCTTTCACCTGAGAATGTTTTTTATGTTCATATTTCTTCTATAGCTTGATAAAGTTGTTTCTTCACTTCAGTTGCTATCATTTCAGCAATTTCAGGTGTGTGACTTCTAAGCTCTTCTCTGTCTTTGTCTCTGGACTTGTTCTGAGTGGACAGGAGGTCTGAAATTGCCTTTTGTTCCTTCCTTTTGACATTTTGAAACTCCAAATGTTCATTTGGGCTCAGCAGCAATGGTAGCAGGATGGGGCATGGGTCACCAAAGCTCCATAGACAGTATGTGCGGGTGTGTGTGTGTGCACGTATGTGCAGTGGAGGCTCACAGAAGCTCCTGCTGCTCAGGGTTCAGCATGTTTTCTGTGATGGGTGAGTGTATGGTGGGAAGGAGGTGAGGTGCAGCTCAGGACGGTTTGGACAATGATGGAGACAGAGATGAGTTACTAGGTACCTCATGGCTGTCTTGGGTCCACCTGCCTTTCTCTCTCTCTCTCTCTCTCTCTCTCTCTCTCTCTCTCTCTCTCTCTCTCTCTCTTTTGGTGGTACCAGGGGTTGAACTCAGGGCCTTGCACTTACGAGGCAAGCACTTATTCCACTGAGCTATCTCTCTGGCCCCCAGCCTTGTGTCTCTTTATACACTGATTATCTTAGGTATTTTATAATTGCAGAAAGCTAACGCTAAAATGCTGTTTTTCATTTAAAAGAAAATATTCTCAGAGAAATGACTATTTCCAGGTCTGGCACAGAAAATGTACAAATAAACCAGAGCATCTTAGCATGGCAAAGAGTGAGGAAACTTACAGATGCTTTAATTCCATGACTAAAGGGCCATGGAATTTGAGAAAGAATCCTTTTGTCTAAATTTGGGACCATTTGAGCTCCCATACGAAAAATATTTGTAATGAATCAAAATATCAAACTGTGTTTCAATGCCTGAGTTTTTTCATTTAAAATTAAAATCTCTTGGACATTTTCAGAAAATAATAGTGATTCAATTCATTATTTATCTTTTTAAAAATTTTAATTTATTCACTTATTTGTTGCAGGGGTTCACTAGGTAGTTCAGACTCATAGTGATCCTCCTGTCTCAGCCTCCCCAGTGCTAGGATTACAGGCGTGCACTACCATGCTAGGTTTTTGTGGCTGGCACTGGCACATGGTACTGGGGATCAAACTCAGGTCCTTGCACTTACCAGGCAGGTGCTCAGACCACCGAGCTATCTCCCCAACCTCATTATTTATCTTGAAATGGATTAGTAAAGGACAAGATTGAAGCATCTATGCTGCTTTTTCTAGGTAGCCTAAGCTAATAGCAACCAGACATAGAAGTAGAGCTGTATTTCTTTTTTAAAAAGTATTTATTTATTTATCTTTTAGTTTCAAAACACATTATTAGTGCATTCATAATAACTGATACATTGAATATTGTTGTCCTCATAGTAGTTATATAGAGCACAGGGTGTAGACATGATAAATTTTATAATTCATATTAGCAGGAGAGGAAAAAAAGAAAAAACAAAACAAAACAAAAAATTTGGGAAACCTGAGTTATAGGATGATACAGCACAGGTTCTCTTATGTCCTGAGTCCTCACTGACCTTGAAGGGATAGGGCCAAAATGTTGGCTATCCTCGTAACCCTTCTTTTCTCCAATTTTTGGACTGTTAACTTACATTCTCAACCCTTCAGCAGAGAAGTTTCATGATACCATTACCCTATAACATAGATCATTGAGCTTAACATCACTGTCTTTCTGAGTATCAAACATCTTACACTTATCTTGCAATTGGTACTTTTTGCCAATCATTGATATTCTAATAAATCTCTTTAGAATTGGATAAAAGCATTTATACATTTTTACACAGACATTTAGAAATCCAAGGATGTACAAAATTGTAGCCTATCAAGTGTGTGGCATTTTGCTTAGTCTCTTACTCTCCCTTAATACCCTTTTTTGTTAACCAATCATTTACTTGAGAAAGAGTATAGCAGTAACTGAGTTTACATTGGAAGCAGTACACATCTAAGAGACATGCATTCCAAGCATAGTTCCAGTGTTGCATGCTGCTCTCATCAAAGTGAAAAACCTTTTGAAGGCTCCTAGGACCAATATCGAAATCATCCTGTGTACATAAGTGTGTGGTTTTGCTCCTGCTATGTTTTCTCTCTTTTCTGCTTCCAGTCACTTCGTTGTTTAATCCATAAGTCTTTGATTTCCATTCAGCTGTGTTATGCCTTTCCATTTTTTATTTCTTCTTTAGATTTCTTACACTAGGGAGACTATATGATATTTCCACATGTAGGTCTGGTTTATTTCACTTATGAGTATATGTTCAGTATATATCCATTTATATATGAAGTCTTCCAGTTTATCATTCTTTATAGCTGAGTAATATTCCTTATTTATTTATTTGGTACAGGGTCTTACTATACAGCTTGGACTCTTAGTGATCCTCCTGTCTCAGCCTCCACAGCACTGGGATTACAGACATGTACCACCATGACTAGTTTCAGTGGACAGCATAGCACACCAGGGGTTGTAGGCTGGCATGACATGTGGTATCAGGGATCGAATTTGAGTCCTTGTGCTTTCCAGGCAGGCACATAGACAGCCAAGCTATCTCCCTAGCCACAGAGCTGTATTTCTTTATAAAAATATTCTAATTAATAAAGAAATGAGGCCAGTCAAACAGCTGAGCGGATTAAAGTGCCTGCAAACGGGTGCAGCCCCCAGGCCCTCCTGTGTTGGCCCCGCCTCCACCTCTGGGGCGCACTGAGATGGCAATTGAGACTGGGTGAGGTGGCGCACACCTGTACTCCCAGCTCTCGGGAGTCTGTAAACAGGTGGATCACTACGAGTCTCACCTAGTAGTGAGACCTTGAACACCCTGTAAACCCTTCCCTAAAATACAAAACAAAAAAAATTATAATAAAGAAATGATAAAATTAGAATAGCACCATCTTAATGCACTTAGGCATCCTACATTGGCAGTTTTCACACCACAAAGAGAGCGATCACCGCACACCATGTGTTCCCTGGTGACAGAACTCAACACTGTCTTGGTGTCACCAAACAGACTGAGCCTCAGGTCAACCCAGCCTTCAGATCTGGCTGCCAGTTTGCAAGACATATAGAGCAGCATGTTGTATCAATCAGCAAAGCCAGACTGTGAGAAACTACCAGTCAAATGCCTCAGGTTTTTTCAACAGAAAAATTATAATGAAGAGAGAGAGAGTGATAGGTCACAAGAAGAGATTCTGGGTTGGCTGGTAGATTCATTTCTTGACTTTGCTGGTGGCTGCAAACTCTTCATTTTTTACGATAATGTTTATCTTTATATTAAAAAGGTTACTAAAGAGAAAATAATGATAGAGGAACTAAAATATACCTTCCAGTTTATATAGTGATTTTTCTCTAGTAAGCCCCCATCTGGGGTAGTCTTCTTAGGTTTAATTAGACTCATGGTCCCAAATCCACTGTGTAGAGCACATTACACCTCCAGTAGGTTGCCCTTTTGCCTCTCTTTCCCATCCAGTGACAGCAAACACAGCTGATATTCCACCTGAATCAGATTTTCTAGGAGAGAAATAAAATGTTAGTCTATGGTCAGTGTGTCTATGAGGAAAATAAGAGTTTTTAAAATCTCAATGATATTTTCTGCAGCTGGGATTAAATCCAGAGCTTTCACAGTAAGCACTAAGCTATACTCCTAGCTTTTTTGTTTGTTTGTATTCATTTTGAGCTAGGGTCTGTCTCAACTGCATGTTGTTCAGACTGGGATTAAACTTGCAATCTTCCAGCCTGAGCCCGCCAGGGTGATGGATCTAGTGTGCACTGCCATGCCTGACCTCAGTGTTTGCTCTTATCCCTATTACTCACCCCTAAGCATTAGAGAACCGTCGTCTGGGCATTTATTTTCACCGTGGCTTTCAGAACTCCTCATGCACAGTATAAGACAGGCAGATAACGTGAGCATCAAGTTCTCCTTAAGCACTTACACTGGAACTTGAGATAGTATATGAATTTTCTTATTCTTCATATGGAAATGATATAATACAGAGAAGTTTAATGGCATTCTCTAGATCATACGGGAAGCAGAAGGCTCTGGTAGGCAATCCAGTGAAACTTATGGCCATTGTAATTTCCAGTTTATTTTCAATACCATCTTAAGAAATGGATTTTAAATTAAATTTTTCCTTCTGCTGCCACACTCCCTTGCCTTTTTGGCAGGGACCCATGAAGAGGGGACACATTGGTTTTGAACTGTCGTAATTAAAGGTCTATCCTGAACGGTTTATTCTCCAACTTAACTCCTTTAAAAAAAAAAAAAAAAAAAAAAAAAAAAAAACCATAAGAGCTTTTGACAGAATTAGGACGTGGGAAGCAAAAAAGTCAATTAAAGCTGGTTTTTTTCCAGAGCCACATTAATGTTATAAAAGTGCCACACACTTGAGCCATTGTAGCAGTTTCCCATCTGTTTTTGTTGACTCACGAGGAGGAAGCTTTCCTGGCAGTTCTCTGGGTTGTCTTAAGTGACTTAGATCGCAAGAATGAGATGAGCCTAATTCTCAACGGTTCACTCTGGCTCTGAAGCCCAGGGCAGAACGCACCAATTCATTTGGTTAGTTCTACCCCCTCTGGCTTGAAAAAGAAGGGAAGGTAGACTCTTGGCAGGGCAGAGCAACATTCTGGGTTGTCCTTCAAATATATTTTCCAAAGGCATCAGTCTCTTCTTGGGCATAAACAGACTGTCACTGAACATACAAACATTCAGGAGATTCTATAAATTGAACCTTCCATCTTCTGCTAATATGGCTTTTGGCAATAAAGCCATTATCATGAAGTGCCATAAAAGACATCTTTTTTTTTTTTATCTGTTGCCGACTCAGCATGGGGTTTATTGCTATTTAGAAGTCTGATTGCTAAATGCTAAACTAGGCAGGTCACCCTGCAGTAAGTAGATAGATGGGTCTCTGATATGCCACCTGCTGTCACACAGGATAACTGGCAAATATTTTGGTGGACATACTTAAAAGGACCTTAGGGACATGCTGTCCTTGTTTCTGAGGGTGGGCTAGACATTAGCTAATTGGCTATAAGGACGGTCAGTTCTCTGTGTTTATTTTAGGTTTATCTAAGTTATCTTAGGTGTGACCTATGAACTGATCCAATCTAGGTACTGACTACCTATTGGGAGACTGGATTGGAGAAAATTTTAGAACTGGATAACAGAAATTCTCCTTTCAAGAAATTTACACATAATTTGGGGGAGTGATACAAACAAGAAACATTTGGGAATTATAAGTGCTAGAGTTCATGTAACTTAAAGAGTTTTGACATTATAGGGGATACTTTATAAGTGCTTTGTAAGTGTAAGTGATTCATAGATGGTGGTTGATTGTTATTATTCCGGTCACAGACATAACAGTTTAGAATGAATGATTGAAATCTTGTGAAAGTGCAGTTATGTGGAGAACAAATGGGATTTACACAGAGGGGAATTTTTTTTGTCTTAACTTTTTTTTTTTTTTTTTTTTTTTTTTAAGACAAGGTCCTGTTATGTAGTTCAGGCTGGCCTTGGACTCACTCACTATGTAGCCCAGACTGACACTGAACTAGCAGCTATCCTTCTGCTGCAGCCTCCTGAGTGCTGAAATTACAGGTGTGCACCACCGCACCTGGCTTAGAAGGATTTTGAAAGCAGCAAGGTGCACGTTAAGTTAGTTTTTGGTTTAGGGCCTGGTATTCTTGTGTTTACTTGATCATTTCTTTTACCTTTTTTTTTGTTGTGCTGCAGATTTAATCCACTCTCCATCTGAGCTGTACTCCTGAGCCTATTAAGTTATCTTGTACCTTCTTTCAGATTCCTAAAAGTTTGTTGTTGTTGTCTCTTCCGTTCTTCCTCTTCCTGCAGGTTTGTGTATTTTCTTTATACTTTTGGAGAAAATAATGTTACTATGACTTTAGTGAGACTTAGAAAGAGAGTGAAAATGGGTACATATATACAAACTGTCGTTTTAAAAATAGGCTTATTAGGAAGCAGGAAAATAGATCTTTGTCAAAAGGAAAGAGGACCAGGAGATGGAGGGGGGAGGGAAAAGGAGTGGCGAAAGGAATTAAAATGTGTCCGATGGAGCCGTGCCAGCTCTCCTCAAGGAGTGTAAACATTATACTGTATATGGCAGACATGTGTTCATAAACATAAAAAGAAATATGCCTTTTAAGAGAAATAATTTTGCTTCCAGCTTTGTGGAGGTATAATTGACAAGTAAGAAATTACAGTGTGAGCTGTGATGTTTTGACACATACACACACATTATGAAATGCCCACCACCATCAGCTAGTTGGCATATCCATCCCTCACGGAGTTGTCATTTCTTTGTGGTGAGAACATTAAGAGTTGATCCTCTTATTAATTTCCAACTATGCAATTATAATTATTCTAATTGTTCACGTCCATCATTATTATCTACAGTCACCATGCTGTATAACAGAGGTCTAGAGCTTATTTCTTCAGTCTTATTGAAACATTATGTCCTTTGACCGATATGACTCCATTCCCCACAACTTCTACAACCTGCTTCTACTGTTCTACTCTCTGCTTCTGAGTTTGACTCTTCTATATTCCACAGGTAAGTGAGAGCTTAAGGTACTTGTTTTTGTGTGTGTGTGTATGTGGGGAGCTTGGCTTTTTTTTTTTTTTTTTTACTTAGTATAATGTCCTCCAGGTTCATCCATGATGTTAAAAGTGGCACAATTTCCTGCTTTTTGACAGATGAATTGCATTTCATTGAAATGTTATATTCTTTACCCAGTCATCCATTGGTGGATGCTTGAATTTCTTGGCTACTGTGAAGAGTGTTGCAGTGGACATGAAAAGACAGATGTCTTTTTGACACATTGATTTGGATGTCTCTCCCCTCCCCTCCATGGCATTCTTTGTCTCTCTCTGTCTCTGTCTCTGTCTCTCTGTCTCTGTCTCTGTCTCTCTCTCTCTCTCTCTCTCTCTCTCTCTCTCTCTCTCGACTTGTTAGATTGGCTTACATGATTGCTGGGTCACATGGTAGATATATTTTTAATTTTTAAAGGAATGTTAATGCTATTTTCTCTGGTAGCTGCACAAATTCATATTCTCATCAATAGTGTGCAAGGGTTCCCTTTTCTTTACATCCTCACCAATATTTTCATATATATATATATATATATATATATATATATATATATATATATAGGCTGGCTCAGCCTGCCCTGGGGGTGGGACTGGCGCAGCATGTGGTGCCAGGGATTGAACTGCAGTCGCTGGGGTTGCCTAAGTTTGCCTAAGCGGGTGCTTTAAACTATTGAGCCATCTCACTGTCCCGCTCACCAATATTTTTTTTCCTTTTTGAAAAAATATTTATTACTACATGAATTTCCAGTATATGCATTTTATAATTGTCTTGGCAAACTGCTACTAGTAATGTCCGTTCGGAATTGATAATAAGGAGGGCCTAAGATTCAGACCTGGTAACACCATTTGTGGTCCATCATAATGGCATATATTTTCCCACCTCAAGGAACTATAACTAAGAACACTGGAAAAGCAAATGGAATCAGAGCAAAGGGTGATCTGTATCTCAATATTGAAAATTCACACCTCTTTCCATGAGACAAAAATCAGAAAATCTAAAACAATGAAAGTTTCTTTCTTTATATGAACATTTAGTAAAGCACATGAATTATTCATTAAATGAGATGATATTCCTACAAACAATTGCTACATTATTTTGCTGTTTATCTTCATATTTAGAAATACATGATTCATTTGAAAATGGTGCAGTCCTATTTTTCTGCACTGAATAAAATCATGGAATTGGAAGTCAGGCCTTCTCTTTCGAGGATGATGACTCCATTCCCTTCCCTCAAGCTGTATAGTACACGGCCCCCCGGAAAACCACATTTGCCAGATGCATCATTGCACAGCTCTGTGCTAATTACCATGCAACCTTCCAAACCTTCCAGTCTCCTACAAAATTTTGCTTTGAGTGACTTTCAGCACTTAATCAATTTTTCTGCTTCCCTAGGTTTACTTTGTATTTTTCCCATTTTATTTCCAAAGATCACCAACAGGTTCAGACTAAAACTATTTACATTTTTAAAATGTAGAAATAAGGAAGAGAAAGGGTAACAAATTCATCCAACTCACATAGTTTCTAGTGATAGCACCAATATTTTTGAGAAATGCCTATTCAAGTGTCTTGCTCAACTTTTAGTCAGGTGATTTTTTTTTTTCTTTGCTACTGAGTTGTTTGAGTTCCTTATATATCCAAATGTTAACTCCTTGTCAGACATGTGCTTTCAAATATTTTATCTCATTCCATACAGTTTTTCTTTGTTTCTTTTTCATAAAGATACTTTTAATTAGATGTAATTCCGTTTATCTATTTACTTTTGTTGCTTCTACTTTTCGGGTCTTGTCCAAAAAGTTATTGCTCATACCAATGTCAAAAAGCTTTTCCCCAAGTTTCCTTCTAGCATTTTTATAGTTTTGAATCTTTTGTTTAAGTTTTTCACCCATCTTGAATTAACTGTTTTATGTGGTACAAAGTAAGAATTTCATTCTTCTATGTGTGGATATCTTGTTTCCTAATCACCATTTGTTAAAAGACTACCCTTTCTCTGTTATATGTTATTGGCACTTTCATAAAAACACGGATTATAAATATGTGGATGTATCTCTGTGTTTTCTATTTTCTTGCATTGGCTTGTATGGCTGTTTGTATGCCAGTACCATTCTGCTTTGGTACTGGTATAAAAATGGCTGTCAAGTGCAGGTTGGTTTGCTTTTTCTGCTTATGTTGCATTTGGATTGTAAGCTTATTAGGTGCACCATTCATATTCAGGGTGGGTCTTTACCTCTCTGTCCCTGGTCTACATGCCATTCAGTTCTGGAAACCCCTCCCAGACATGCCCACAGGATTTCACTAGTCCTCTAGGCCTCGAGTTAGCAATAACATCAAGTTAGCAATCAAGATCAACTGCCAACACTAGGTATCCTAAAGTTCTTCAGGATCCTACTAAAGTCCTAAGGACCCTGGGTATCCTACTAAGTGGGTTCTAAAGTTGTTTGATAATTTGTAGGCACATAGAGTGTTGAATTTTACCTGCTGCATGCTAGGGCCTTGGCCTGTGAAAGTCGAGGCATTTGAAGAGGCTCATTGAACTGGAAACCTCACAGGACTGGAACTCTTGAGTGGCAGAAGGAGTGATCTAGAAACACAGTTCACCATAAAAACTCTCAACATATATTTATACAGTTACAAAAGAAGATTCAGTAAAGAAAGTGGTTTTCTCAGTTTGGGTTCTTGGTGGAGTCACAAGGGAATATCTCCCCTCCTCTCTCCTTTGTGCACCTCCCTTCCCCTTCTCTTTCCTTTCCTTTCCTTTCCTTTCCTTTCCTTTCCTTTCCTTTCCTTTCCTTTCCTTTCCTTTCCTTTCCTTTCTT
Source organism: Capromys pilorides (assembly GCA_004027915.1). Classification (NCBI taxonomy): domain Eukaryota; kingdom Metazoa; phylum Chordata; class Mammalia; order Rodentia; family Capromyidae; genus Capromys; species Capromys pilorides. The sequence continues at coordinate 12,470 of PVKN010020273.1, forward strand.
TTCCTTTCCTTCCTCTCTCTCTCCCTTCCCTTCCCTCCCTCCCTACCTCTATCCTTCCTTCCTTCCTTCCTTCCTTCCTTCCTTCCTTCCTTCCTTTCTTCCTTCCTTCTTACTGGGAATTGAATTCAGGGCTTTTGCACTGAGCTATATCCCCAGAATTTCAAGATTTTATTTATTTATTTTGAGATAGGGTCTTGCTTGGTTACTAAATTGACTAGAGTGAGTTTGAACATGCAGCTCTCCTTTCTGAACCTCTTAGATTGCCTGAATTACAAGCATGCATCACCATGTACAGCTCTATTTATCATTTTCTTTTCAGAGTCCTCAAAATGCTAATCTATTCACGCAACTGGCATGCTGTGCTCATAGAGAGAGAGAGAGAGAGAGAGAGAGACAGAGAGAGAGAGAGAGAGAGGTGATGGTGTATTCTTGTTCCATCTTATGGTACAAACAAAAATGCCTTCTTCTAAATGGTCTTTTCCAAAACTGGTTGGAATCTGACCTAACCATCTACAGGTATTTCTTTTTTTGCTATTGTTCTTGTTTCCAGATGCTTCAGACACATGGTAAACCTCATGATTCAATCTTTATACTTAATTCTTTTTTGTTGTTTTTAACTACATGAACTTACACGTTTGTTTAAAGTTCCTTATAATTTTGATATAATTTTAAGAAAGGACATGGCCACATGGCCAATTCTTCATTTTCAAAAATAAATTATAATAAAATTATGTTTCATACAAGCTTTTGACTATTTTTTTTCTTGCTTTTCTTTGTTAGCATTTTATTTTTAAACTTCTATTTCAAGCTCTTAGGGATTTTGCTTTTGAAACTAAATGTGTCTCTAAAAATTTGAGAAGAAACGATTGGAAAATGATTGGAAATCTGATGGACTTTTTTTCTAGCTCGTTGGCTTGAAATAAGGCATTAGTTCAATTTCAGAGGATACACAGAACAGCTAAAAAAGAAGTCCGAATCCTCCCCCGCCACCTTTACATTATAACCAGATCAAAAGTATTTTGGTTGGTTTGCACCAGGATGATAAAAACACTTTACATTTGTATACAGCTTTAGCACCTCAATATTAGTTCTTAACTTAGTTGTAATAATTGTAGAATTTCCTTCTTAGGCATCAACCTCCATGCTTTTTTTTGAGAAGAATTATTTCTATCTTCCTTTCTTTGGGCTTTTTGTTGGCCCTCAGTACTAGCATCATCTTGCAAAATATCTTTAGCGTTACAAATTTTTTTACTGAATAAAAATACCTAGGGTGAGATAGCTCAGTGGTGCAAAGCACCTGCTTAGGCAAGCTTAGGCAAGTGCATAGAAACCATGGTTCGATCTCCGGCGCCACATACTGCGCCAGCCCTGCTCCCAGGGTGGGCTGAGCCAGCCACAAAATAAATAAGTAAATAAAATAAAAACATGTAGTCCACCTTACACCAGCAATTAGCCAATATAGTTGGTTTCAAAATATTCTTTTAGGGTTGCTGGATGTGTAGATTTTTAGTTCAATGCCTTCCTGAGATGCAGGTAAAACTGGGATCTGGAACTTGATTTTATCCACAGGTTTACTATATTTAACTTTCTCTTTTTATTAACAAAGCTAATGTAAAAGCAAAGTGTTTTCTGTTGCCAATTTAACTTCTTTAATTAAAAATGAAAGTTATAAGGTAGTAGTGCCATGGGTGAAGTTCTAATATCATCAGAATGGGGGAAATGGACTTAAAATTAAAACTGTTGGCAAGTGGGTAATTCTGCTATACAGAATCAGGAGTTTTGACACTTTATTTAATGGAAAATGGATACCGATGCCTTAAACTCTTCTGGTATTACCTTTTAAAGATATTATAAAACTATAAGAAGCATGACTATGAGAGAAGAGCTGATGAAAGCTGAGGGTGCCTTGGGAAGGTGGGAGTTTAAAAGATTAAAGCTTGAATACTCAGGATTTCAAACTCTAAAAGAATGTGTTTTCCAGCTCTTAAATGAGGTCAGCCAATGCAGACTTCCACTTCACTGGTAGCAATCTTGTAAAGCTGGCAGGTGCCTAAAATGAACAGTTCATTCTGGAGCGGGCTGAATCTTATAATAAAATCCTACAGAGAGCCATGGATTCATGAGCTTTTTACCAGTTGCATGGATTTAAGAGTTAGTTTGTTTCTACCTAAAAAGGAAAGTGCTCAGAAATCTGTTTTTCTCTTTTTCTTCCTTTCTTTTATTTATTTTTTGAAATATCGTAAGACTCCTGCCCCTCATTTGCAATTATATCAAAGATGATTTTTTCAAAGATAGCTGCCATTCACAAAAAGCTCTACCTACATCAGCTGGGGTTAGTGTATATGTCCTGCAGTGCAGTCTGTCTGATACGGTTCCTAACATTTCGCAGAATGATGTTCACCCTCGGCTCCAAACCAAATGCCATAGGGGGCATATCATTTTACAAAATATTAATAGATTTTCCAATATACACAGAGATATTTCAGGCATACAAAATGTTGCATCTACAAAGACTTTAACATAAAAATGTCCTGTTCCCCGGACTTACAGTAAAATTGTAATAGCAAAACTAAATTAATTTCACGGTAATTTATCATCTTTCAGATTTGAAGTGGGAGGAGGTGATGGGTCTTTCTGTCAAGTACCTTCCTCGTGACTTCTGACAAGAATTTAAGGCTAACATTCAGTAAAAGCAAGCTCAAGTGCAGCCTATCTGCATGAACCTAGGAGTCAGTTCTTTTTTCTTTTTTCTTTTTCTAAGTCCACAGGTTGGTCCTTCTGGATATTTCTGGCCAAGACATTGAGTCCCAGCAACACTGACACTTTCAGAAGATTTGGTTTTTAGATGAAGGAACAGTGGCTGACAGAGAGGACCTTTGGAAAGCACCAGCCACCAGCTGGAGTGGCTGCCCTGAGTGAGCAGGACTCCCCTTCCCTGTGGCCTGCAGGGTTCGGAAAGCTGGAGGCACCCTGTGGCCTCCCAAATCAGAGCCATGTGCTCAGTATGGCATGTGACAAGGAAGAGGCTGTGGGGCCCATCTGTCCCAGTCATCGCAGAGCAGAGCACGGCTGCAGACAAGCAGGACACAGACTGCAAGCCTGGCGTGTGCTTCTTAACCAGTGTCCCAGTCAGTGTTCCCAGGGCTTCCTGCATCTTCTGCTATATTCTTCCACGCGGGCGTCTGACAGGACAACTTCTTCTTTTTTTTGCAAGACCTTTGAGGGCAGCTAGGAAATCATTTTTACAGTTTCATCTAGAAGTCTCTGCAAAGCACATATGTGTCCCATGAAGGCATTCTTTTATGTTTTAAGTATCTTTGTGGATTTGACTTGTGTTTTTCAGTGTAATGCTTTGCATTTTCCCCATGTGATTCATTAGTATTTTTCCTGTTGTAGAGGGTTATCATTAATATCCAAATTAATAATCACAAAAGCATCTGCATTTAGGGCAGCAGTTTTTCTATAGGAAATTGGGTTAGTTGCATCCTTTCCTAACCTCATTTTGCTGGATTAAAAAAAAAAATCCAAG
>PVKN010020274.1:0-16017 GCA_004027915.1 Capromys pilorides
CAGAGACGACATCCACACCTCTGCAAAGAATTACCCTGTTTATGACATCAGAACTTCTCAGCAGTCTGGAAGAAAGATATGGGATATCAAAAGTATAGTAACGTAAGGAAGACATTTAAGAATTTCTTCAGACACCCTTCAGAAGGTTGGCAGCCCCTTGCACAGCTCCAAGTGTGCTGTTAATGATCAGTTTTTGTCATCCAGCTATGGATATGTTTGCAAGGGCTGCTTTACCACCTTACACTTCCCTGTGCTCTACACCCACTGTCATATATATAATCAGTAGCACCTCAGTTTGTGAACGCTTCTGTTTGAAAACAAAAAGATTGGGCAAAATTCTGCTTTCGTACACAAACTCTGCATCAGATGACAGACATAGCTAAGCTGTTTTCCCCATACAAATGCAAATGTGGCCATCTTTCCCTAAATTATGCAACAGGTTAAGTTCGTAAACCAAGACACCACTGTATCCATGTAGATTTATTTAGCAGGAAACAGACTCGTGGGTGAACTCATGATAACATCATCTTAAATTGTATCTTGAGACGTCAACTGCACAACCAGTGGACCCCTGTGTTCAGTCATTAGGTGTGCGACCTCACGAGGCCTGGTCCCTCCGACGTGCTTCGGCATAATGAGGCCCTGTGAGTGTAGGTGTGGAGCACTTCCAGCAGACCCAGATGGTGCAAGAAGGTGGTTTTGAAGGTTGTACACAGGTGGTGGCCTCTCAGATGTGCGGAGACATGGATGCAGGGCTGAGCGGAGCGGCTTGGGAGCTCCGGGTCCCACTGCCATGCCAACTCCAGGCTTGTAGGGCCTCCTCCTTGAGGTCTGGGGAGCCAAGTAGGATGGTTAAACTTGCTGTGGCCTGGACCCCCTATGCTGTCCAGGTTGGGGGTGGGCCCTGAGGTGCCTGCAGAAAGATTCTGGGTAGGACTTGAGGATGCTCTGTCAAGAACTAAGAGCAAATCAAGAAAAGAGGAAGCCCAAATGGCAGCTCAGTGTTCTTATGTTTCAGTGGGGACAACCAAATACCTGCTGCATGGACAGGTCCAGAGGGTGATGCGAGTCACCATGTGTAATGCCTCAAAGTCACATTTTACACCTAGCTTCATGTAAATGATTTACAGTCTTTTAAGAGGGCACTTGAAATTGTACAAAACTTCACACATGACACATGCTTGTAATCCTGAGCCTCTGGAGGATGAGGCAGGATTGCAAGTTCAGTTCCAGCCCAGACAGCTTGAGGATTGAGCAAGACCCTGACTCAAAATATAAAAGGCTGGGACGTAGCCCAGGGCATAGATCCTGGGTTCAGTCTCCAGGACTGCAATGGGGCTGGGGACACCAGCGCATTCTTGTTTAGCCTCTGGATCCTTGTTCATAAAATAGTGGTAGTGATGCTTCCACCTCGAAGGGATACGGTGTTTCTCAGGTAGGGTGGGTGTGGGGAGGTAGCCCAGATCAGCTTGCTGAGCACCGCGCATGCCCACAGGTCCAGAGCAGGTGCTGTGCTTTACAACCCTTTCAGCTCTCTGGCTGAACGCGCAGCAGGCCACGTCCCATGGGTGACTCGTGCCTAAGCGTTTGCTTCTTTTGGGAGGTGGAGTCACCCAGGATCATCTGAGAGTCTTGAACATATCATTTTGAACTTTTAATTTTTGTTCTTGTCACACCCCAAAGCAGAATAACCCATTCAGCCAAAAGCTGGGGTTGAATTTCACACCCAGAACTTGGAATGTAGCTCAGTGGCACAAGTGCTCACCTGGCAAGTGCAAGGTCCCGAGTTCCACTCCTGGTACCAAAGACAGAAAGAAGAGTTATTGCAACATCGGCCACCCAGAGTTTGTTTTATCACAGAGAGGTTAGCAGCGGCGGACAGCTCCGGAGTGCAGCTATTTTGCTCATTGTTTGAAACCTAAGTCTTCATAAGATATTCTAAGGGCAGGTTTAGAAAGCAAGTCCTAATCCTCCTATATTCTCTCCTCCCATCCAAGTGAGTTCAGTTCCCAAACCTTCCACAGTGGTGTCTGTGCACGTGATGTGGACTGACGTAGGGACAGCGCCAGTTGCTGAGCACTGGGAGTGCGGTGGGGGAGGGGCCTTCTCCCTGGCCCACAGTCTGGCCAGAGCAGCCGACTGGCAGAGCACAACACACAGGCCCCTGGGAGGAAGGTGGTGACTCCATGCTGTAATCCTACAGGGGTGCCTGAGGCAGGGTTCCAGAGGAGGCCAGAGATGAGCTGACCTATGGCCAGAGATCGGGGAGTTGAGCCCCACGGGGGGAGAGCATCCACTGTGACCTGGTCCCGGCACCCGCTCCTGCTGACGTGTGTGCAGGCTGTGGTGACAGAGATGAAGCCAGCACCCAGGAAGGCCGCAGAGCCACTCATGAGCTTGGCCATCAGTCTTGAGAAGGTGAGGCCACTACTGAGCACCGCCCCATATGCTAAGGTGTGTGGGTTGGATCTTCAGAGCCAGGAGCATAAGGTCTTGGGGTGGAAGCAGGCAGGACCCTGTCCAGCGCCCCATGTCCTTTTGATGCCTGTCACGTAATTCACCTTTAAAAGTAAACCTTGAATCCCCCATGATTCCTGCTCCTGTTATTTCAGGCAGTTTGGGGCTCATCTTCAGTGCTGGCCCCAGTGCTTGGTCCCCTGATCTGCCCACTGCCTGCCTCCTGCTCGCTGGGACTAGCTCTGATGTGGTGTTGTCATTGTGCTGGTCTCAGCCCCCAGCTGGCTGAGGCTGGGGTGAACGGCAGCATCATGACCACAGGGTTTGATGGAAGAAGGCAGCTCACCTCATGGCAACCAGGAAGCAGCAGAGAGAGCGAGATGGCCAGACATGTTCTTAGGCCCCAAGCGACCTGCTCCCCAGAGTCTTCCTGCTATGGGCCAGGTCAGCATCCTCCTGACTCAGCCACCTCTCCAGGTTTCCCTCAAGCACTGCTGCATTGGGGTCAAGCCCTCAATGAACGCGTCTCTGGGATGCCTCTCCTTGCACCCATAACATGATTCGAATCCATGCCCAGCACCAGTGTGTCGGGGCTGGCACTGACACTGCTTGCAAGCTCGGCGTTTAACCACAAAGCAGAGTCTGAAGCAGGAGGAGGAGGTCCCCACAGGCCCGCCGTGGAGTGCACGGCAAGTGTCACTCAGAGGCGGTGTCCAGGCCATAGCCAGCCCTGTGAGGTCCTTGCTGAAGGAGCTGAAGGGCACAGGTTTAGCTCAGGGTTCTGAGAGTAAGGAGAGTTACGTAGAGGAACAGAATCTGCACTTCTTCTGGTGCTGCTGACAGCGCGGGCTGGACCCGAGCAGTTGGCCAGGGCCACCCCAGTGGCAGCAGGCTGTGTCTGTGCTCCAACTCCCGTGGGCAGCCTTGTGCTCTTCCTGGGAGCCGGGACCTCATGCTTCTCTCTCTGCTGTTGGAAACCGAAGCCTCATGTGAGGATGTTCAGGGTCCTGTTGTGGGTTTGGAGTTCACGCGGAGAGCCAAGACCTCTGGGCCACTGGCGCCTGTGTTGTCCTGATGTGCATGGCCCGGGGGTCCACTGATATTTTCTCTGGCTGTGGTCATGGATGTCACGTGGGGTCGAGAATTATTCATTCACTGTGTGCGTGCCCACTGAGTGTCTGTCCAGTGCCAGGCCCGGTGAAAGCAAGCACAGAGCCCTGGCTGCTGTCTTGGGGAAAGACTGGGCAGATCAGGCCAGGTGGTCACTCGGGGTCCACGCCCTTTATGCTCTGGCTCTGGCTCTCAGGGAGTGCTCAGATGGGAGCAGGGTGGTAAGCCACTGAGCCAGGTACAAGCGGAGTCATGTTAGCTATGGTCCCCAAGTGCCCACCGGTCCCGCTTGTCACACTGTCTCCCTGCATTTAAATCTGAAGAAGTCAGAGTAGAAACACTCTGAAAGACAGAAATATACTTCAAGAAAGCAGAAGGCAGCTCTGACTGCCCTGGGCTTTCTGGGTCCTCTGCTGATGTGCTGGGGTGGGAGCTGCTTGGTCTTAGAGTGGTGAGAGCAAGAGGGAGCAAGGTGCAGAGATCCGGAAGGCTGCGTCTCCCCCCCATCCTCTGGCGTGCCCACCACTGTCCTCTTGGCAGAACTGCTTCCAAAATGACAAGCCTGGCTCAGTGCTATACCTTTTATTCTCGTTTGCTTAAAAGGATGTGAGCTCACATTGGTTTAGCTGTATTTTCAGACATTTCTCCTGAACTTCTATTATACCTTTTCCTACTTAAGAGTCAGTTTTCCAAGTGTCCGGTGCCTGGCTCTTGGGTAAACTCTGTTGATTTGTTTGTGTGCCTGAACTTTGCAGGCCAGGAAGTTGTGACAGGTGCGCTGTGCTTTTCGAGCCCTGCGGGCAGAGTGCTTGTGCGCATGGGATGCTCACGCTGGTCGTTCCTCTCTGTGGCACAGTGCACTTTCACAGGTGCAAACTGGCTACCATCCTTCTGCAGACCACTTCGCTGTGACAGTGCACAGAGGAAGCTGGGTGTCCTGAGCCAATCCCAGAACCTGAGATAAGAAATCTGCCTTTCTGGTCCAGGAAGGGCGCTTGCTCCTGGGCCTGAGCCTGGACCCACTTTTACCGGTGCCTTCCACAAGTGTTCTGTTGAAGAGCCTCTTACTAGTTTGTATTACTTCAGAGCAGTAATGCCACTTCATTTTGCATCAGTCTCCTTAGCAAGAGATGGCTGTAATCCCTTTGATTAAAATGTGCTGTAAGGATTAATTGCTTGTGACAAGCTCTTGAGTAGATTTCCAGAGCTAGTCCATGCCCTGTGCTAAGACACTCACCAAGAACACAGAAGTAGATGCGTTATGTCCAGAGTGCACAGCTGTCCTTCATGAGACCGCCTCAATCAATGGGATGGCAGATCTGAGGGCTTGACAGGGCGTGGCAAAGACAGCGGTACAGAGTGGCCTGCCTGTTGTGTGAATGTGTTACAGGGTGGGCTACCTGCTGCATGAATATGTTACAGAGTGGCCTGCCTGCTGGGTGAATGTGTTACTCATCTGTGCTTTCATTTTTATTATTTGAAGGGGGCATTTTTCCTTCCAGGAAACTCGAAGCCCATAACCAGTCTTGTGCTCCTCACAGCCATTCTCTGAGACAAACGTGGAGTGGCAGATGCCACTAAAGGAAGTGCCTGCTCAGCTCACTGAGCCCTTGCTCCACCCACCTCTGGAACAAGGCTTGCAACAGTGAACATCTCTCTGAGACACAGCTCACAAACTGCAGTGGGCGGGCTGCTACTGTCTCTCAGGGGATGTGTAGCTCCTGGGCTACCTGTGGCTGTACCTGGAGGAGGAGTGATGGACTGGGCATCTGTGGTGGCATCAGGACAGTGCACAGGACAGCCCGGCATGACCAGGCGTCAGCAGATGACCAAACACTGTGACGTGGACAGAAGCCAGCTCTGGGTGCATTTACCTCTACTACCTGCAGGCCAACCACAGAAGAAAGAACTGCCTCCACCCTTAGAAGAAGCACATGACATATAATATGCAAGTTTACAAAATGACATTCATATCTTTAATGTTTCTAACAGCAGATTTAATGACATGTATGACCTGGAAGGAAAGGATAGGGAAGACGAGTGTCTGAAGTTGCGTGAAGTTTGTCAGCTTCTGCAGTGAGCATCATCCGCTGAGGTGCGGGAGCAGGCAGGTGCAGCGGCGAGGGGAGTGTGAAGCCACAGGTCAGCCACTGCCACATGCTTCTCAACCTGTTGAGAGTTTAGCAATTGTCATCCTCGTGAAGCCAGAGCCATCCCATAATTGTGTATGGGATGATGAGCTGGCACCCGAGACTAAACTGTGTATGTGGACGAGAAACCAGCAGCTCTGCACTGTGGGGCAGGCGGCTTGGTGGCGGCTGTCCCACTGCTATCCCTCCTGCTGCTCAGCCCTCGCCAGGCCCCTTCCCACGGGGAGGGTGGCTTTTCCCAGTGGCTCCTCACAGTCCTGTGAGAAGGGGAGAGGCCTGTTCACTGCACAGGTGCTGCCACTGAGCACCGCCGTCTGCTAACCACTGGACAGCCGTCAGCGCCTGCTTGCATAGACTTTTCCGTCATGGCCAGCAATCGCGGCAGGTTTTGCGAGCCACATCTCTTGCCAACACCAGCCTTTTCCGGCGGCTGCTTGCAGCATGGGTAGATGTGCCCCCTTCCTTCTCTTTGAGCAGTTTGTGCATTGTTGCAGCAGTCATCATGGAAACAGGTCAGGGCCTTCTTGGAGCTGGGCTCGCCCGACACCCCCAGAGAATGGCCCTTAAATATTAATAGCATTGCTGCAGAAGCACGGCAGCTATTTCCCTGCTTTCTGCACCTCAATGAAGAGTTGTTCAGCGCGCTCCCCAGTGCTCCAGCCTCATGAATGGACGTGATTGTGGGACGCCGTCTCCTGCCACAGCAGGACATGACGCGGGAACAAAGGCTGGTTTTCAGCCTGCTGCGATGAGCTCACCCCAGTGCCCATGTGGGGATTTTGAATCTGGTCCAGGTGCCAGCATTTTGCATGTACGACATTCCTGGGGGAGCCGCAGGCCTGGGCCAAGCCTCTGCACATGGGCCGGCAGTGTGCAAGTCACAGGGTCAGCTTGGGTGAGCACTTGTGGCATCTGCTGAGCCCGGTTCCTGGGAGGAGACGCCCCCCAACTCTGAGCACAGGGAACAGTGCGTTCATTGCACAACCAGGAAGAGCCCCAAGGAAGTGTGTTGTGGGGTTACTGTCTGGTGATTGTGCAGTGTGCCCCTCCCTCCCAGTGCCTGCCACAGAGCAGAGGACCGCACAGGATCAGCTTGTGGCCTGCGATGCCTCAGAGCCCCGCTGAGCGCTGGCTTTCCACGGAAGCGACTGACTTGGTCACTAAACTGTGTTGTCATCATGGCTTCTTAGTTGGCGCTGAGGAAAGCCCATCTAGCTTGTGCCCAAAGCGAAACAGAATGGCCTTAGTTTACTTCTCTGCTAGCTGCAGGATTTCTGGCCACTCTGTAGAGTATGTGCCCAGAGAGTGACCTTGCCACCCCAGTGTTCCTCACACTGTGCCACGTGGCATTCGGGCTGAGATAGAGGAATTCACAGCGTAGGCCTGGCAGGCCCTATAGGATGCACTCACTGGAGCTGCACCTAGGGAAGCAGCGCCGGAGCCGTGCGTGGTGCGGCCCCCTGCTCGTGACCGGGGTCTTCTGTCAGCATCTGTTGCCCCTTGTGTGGTCTGCATCCTGTCTTCCTCCTTGTGGTGGCACTAGCAGCAGAGCTTCCTCGATGGCCCATGGCCAGGATAATGGTGCCTGTCCCACCTGAAAATCCACCTGCTCAGTCCGAGTCACCTGTTGCTCTCAAGGCTGGAAGGGGCTGAGCACGTGGGCTCTGGGGTCCGGGACGGGTGTCCGTGCTGCAGGCCGAGTAGTGTGGGAAGAGCTCTCCATGGGGTCCAACTGGCCCAGGTGCTCCCTCATTCTGAACAACTGTCCTCTGAAGTTTCCTAAATACCATGTTTTCCTTGACCTGCAAGGACCAGCTGACATGAAGTGTCTTTGTTTTCCAACTGGAAAGCTCACGGCTCACTTCTATGCTCCTTTCTGAAGCCTGCCCCCCTTCCTCAGGGGTGAGGACCACCAAGAACACCCCGACCTCATTCCTTCTCAGAGCAAGCTCATGCTGCAGCAGGACTTTGAGAGGCTGCACAGCCCGCTCATGTGCCAAAGCAGCCTATGTGTACCACCTTGAAGATACTTAACAAAGTCGATGTGATGTCCCAGAGATGGCTTTGTCATTTAAAAGCCCCATCAAATGTGAATATGCACATGAACTTTTTCAGAACACTGATTTCCAAAACATGCCCCATTTTCCCAGCTTTCCTGCTCCTGCTCAAATGAGTTTCACTTTGAGAGAACTGAGAACCTCCCTGGTTTTTTTCCCACATCTCAGCGTTTGGATCAGCTTGCTCCATTGGAAATGAGGCATGACTGAACTGCATGGTGAGCCTTCAAGACATATCACACTAGAGACATGTGCCATGAATCCTCTTCAGAACCCCCAGTCCCACGCTTTGAGCTCATTTATCCCGTCATTCTTGCCACTTTCTGAAGCCCGTCCTTAGCCTTCTTTTGTGAGTATCAGTAGTTATGCTGTCAGGGCTGCCTCAGTACCCTCCAACTATCTAAAATAGTTACTTCTCACCATCAATTTGACTTGGGGGTGGAGCTAGAAGTTGGAGGCAGAGTCAGAAATTAGGGGCGGCGCCGGAAGGTGCATGATGCCAGCTCTGGGAATGAGGTGGGTGAGGATGCACCATCGTGTTCACACGAGCTGCCTCTCTGCCAGCCGGAGCTCAGCAGCAGCGCTCACCACGTTTTGTAGAGATGCTCGTGAAAGAGGACTTCCAGAGCTGCTTCACAGAGCGGCGGGAGCCATGGGATGAGAGCGCGTGGGGGGAGGGGTTCAAGCAATCACGATGTCTCTATGTTGTTATTATATTTTACAAATTTAAGTATTTGTTATATACTTTGATCACACCTTAGAAGAATTTTTTAACTTGAGAATTAATGTTTCCTCCTGTGGAATGTTGCTGCACCAGCCTTAAGAGTCCACCAAGGGGGCGTCCACATCCTGTGTGTGCCTGGGTGTCCAACCATCGCTTTTGTGTCACTGGTGTTCCTGTGTGTGTGTGTGTGTGTGTGTGTGTGTGTGCATGTTGGTCCTAAGGATAAATAGCATGTGAAATATTTATTATTTCATGCTGAATAAAAAAAAACTTTCACTGTATAGCATTATCTCCCTGAAAAATACCAATTTAAGCAAATCTTGTAAGTACTTCATATACTTAACATTATTTTTAAAAAACCTACTTCATCAGCAAGGCTGGGAGGAAAGTATCGCAATTGTGTTCTGGTCTTTACAAATGGAATAGAACAGAATCCATTTCTTAAATCAATATTTTAGGGTTGAACAGCAAATGCTTTCTGTGTGCTTTGCAGGAGACGTTGCTACGTGCCCGTGAGCACGGGCCAGCCTCTGTCCCGGGTGTTAGTGTTTGCTCAGCTCTGGAGTCCTCGCTGCTGCCCTGGCTTCTCCTCACCCAGGAGTGGTTTTTGGAAGCCTGTGGCGGCACTCTTGAGCTTAGAAGGCATGACTTCTAGTTAACACCTCCAAGAGGAAAGGACTCCAAGCCACTCTTGTTCCCCTCTATAACACCCCCAACAGGTCTGTCCTTCCCCACATCAGCAACAGAAGCATTCCCTTGCCCCCCACATCTTCTTGGGGTGCAATTGCATGCCATTTATTCATGCCTTCTCAGAATGAGGAGATGGCTACCCAATGAGTCTGGGAAGAGGGTCTGTCTCCAACCCTGGAGTATTTCTGGGTAAGAGAGCTGCTTCAGGAACCAGTATAAGAGGGGAAACTCTTACCCCAGATGACCAGGGTCTCCTGAGCTGCCTCTCAGGTTCAGACTCATCCCAAAATGGCCGCCCCATGGTGGGTGGTGGAGTGAGGGGCCAGCGGACACATCCTGAGCCTCGGGCCTCAGCCTTGGTGCTGAGTTTCCACCCCCCCCACCACACACACACACCAGGAACGAATAGCCAACTTGTCAAGCTGCAGCCTCCTGGGAAGCCATGGTGGAATGTGACTTTCTGCTGGGGGCTTCTGAGCAGGGTTTAGTTTGGGCTGGGCTCTCACCTCACAAGAGTCCCTGAACTCACAGCAGGACCACATGCTCTCGGGCCACCATTCTTCAGCTCCTCCGGATGCACATTTAGTGGGTAGCACATGCTCAACTCCAAGCAGACAGCACTCTCCTAAATAATAGCAACTTGTGGTGGCTGTGGGAGCTGCGCTAACTGTGTTTCTGTCATTCACCGGTGCTAGATCTTTTGTGGCTCTCATGTAAAACAGCTCCAGGGTGTTATTCCTGTGCACTTCCGTGGGCTCTGCTCATTAGGCAAAGTGCTCCCAGTTAAGTTCCCTTTTAATTTTGTTTTCTAAGATCCTCGTAACAGGAGCAGCACTGTGCTGCAGTGAGTCCTTTCGGTGGAACAGTTAGTGGCAAGTTGATATGAGACCAAATTATTGAAAATGCAAAAGAAGTTCCTGGGACTCATCAGGACCTCGCGCTGCGCTTTCTGAGGCCTCCGGCATCAGCCCAGCAGGGCGTGGTCAGAGTTCACGGGGTGCTTCGTGAGTGCTCATCTTCGAGGTGGAAGGAAGACCACACATGTTCCACCGAAGGGCAGTTTTTCTCTAGCATTTAGCAGCTACAGAATCCCCACCATTTTTCCAAACATCTCTTTTATTGTTTAAAAAAGGCCATCATGATTCCTAATGATACTCATGCTCCCTAGCTCTGGGGTGTGGTAACTAACTCTGTGATTGCTCCTCTCTGTAGGCCCAAAGCCCTCTGCAGATGGGTGCACTAGCCCCGTCTTTGTTGCTGCGTTGTTATTTTTGTGGTTATTAGCACTGCACTGCTTTAGATGGAGGTACTGGAACATACCTTTCTGTGTAAGCCAAAGGGTCTATGTTTGGAGGTGTCTACATGGAAGGCCTTATAGGAGCCCCTAAATATTAAACCTCAGCAAACCATATTGTGTAGGGTGTCTCTTGCCTGACCCTGAGCCCCGCCCAAGGGGCTCCACTAGTCCAGGCTGTGCTTTCCAGGCACTCTGTGATTCCTGCATTCATCGACTTCTATTGAGTCAACCTGGGAGTTTTGAAGACACCGTGAGTCTTGTGGCCTAACGAAGAGCCCCCCTGGGTTCTGTGCGAATCAAGCTTGCAAGGATGTCACAGCAGACAACTTCAATAATCCCGTGATGCAGTTTCCTCGTTTAAGGTGAATAGGTCGGTTCAAGCGAGACCAACAGTCGCTTTCCCAGGTCTCTTTTCTCGCAGACTTCTGTTTATATGCATTTATCACATAGTTTCCAAGAAGCTCAACTAAGTAACTTTTTGTTCTTCCTAGAACTGGATTCCAACAAATAATAGATTAGATTTTAGAATACATATGTTAAAAGGTATCATCTATTTGCTATGCTACTTTGCCAATAGCATTTAGTACTGTTGGTATATCTTTTATCTATATATGTATGCATATGTTATATAGCATATAAGCTAATTTTATCTTGGTATTTCAGAGCAAAATGGAGAATGTTTGCATGTGGTCATTGAAAGGCATCTTCTGTGTAAATGTGGGTAAAGAGTGACAAGACAGTCGTACAGAAGTGGATGCTGGAGCAGGGCCAGCTATATCTTTACTTTGCAAAGGCACATTCCATTAGCATCGGCAGAAGATAATCAGTACCCACTACCTGAGGAAACACTCCGTGGACAGCTCCAGCTTGAGATTAAAGAAGAGGGAAGAGAGAGAGAATATTTTTTTAAATCCACACTTCTAGTTTTTCAGTATGAATAATGTTTATATGCATATTCCCAATGTCTCATGGCCCCTTGGAGTGTGTGTGATACACAGATAACCATTTAAAGGGACTTGAACCTCTTCCGTTTTAACTTTACTTCAGGTTGAACCCCGTAGGCAATGTTGGTGGCAGAGTTATAGATCTGTTTCGATGTAGTGGTTGGCTTGTGTGACAGTCTTCAATTAAGGTGCTTTTTGTCTTTAGTAAACCATGGCTTTTAACAAAACACTCATCTCTTTTGCGTTGTGCCCTGCATCACGGTGCGAGCAATTCAGGGTAATGGCTCTGCCACACTGAGGGCTGCTTTTACAACTGCTAGCCGAAAGCTACCGCTTTGGAACAGAGTAAGGGGTTGTCCCCTGGCAGGTTTGAAGATGCAGTGACAATGGACGTGCTCACCATAGTGAGTGCTCACAGTGTGTCTGTCCCTTTGTGCTTTGTTTTCCAGAGACGCTACTAGACATGTGAGAATGTGCTCGTCATGAGAACCGGCCTGGGCTCCAGCCCCATAAGATGCCTCGGGGCTGTGTGACGTGTGTGTGTGACCCACTAGCTTGTATATAGGCTGACTGCTAACGAGGCGCCCCGTGTCAGGAGTCACCTAGGCAACACATGGGGTGCTGTCCCCACTCAGGGGTGCTGGTCATCGGAAAGTGACGCAAATGCTCACATGGAAATGAACACGCATTCTTGGTGAGGGCGGCCGGGCCCCAGCCCTGGGAAACAGCGTTTGATCTGAACTAGAGAATGGGGCGAACCAGCACATTTCCCAGCACTGCTGTGCTAAGTTCAGCGCCCTTAGGTGTAGGTGAAGAAACTGCGGTCACTTCTTTGGCTTCGAACAGCTACGAGGGCTGAGTGCTCATGGGGGTTCAGCCCACGGTCGGCTGGCTCCAGCACAGGGACAGCATGGCAGAGAGCCTTGGAGCAAAGTGCTGGTTTCACGATGCCCAGGAAACAGAGCAGGTGAGTGAGAGGGGCCTCCCAGGCGCACACCCAGGGGCTGCTTCTCCGCAACACATTTTGCTACGAACATGCTCCCCGGGTGAGTACACGACCCATGGTCCGACCGCCTCTCTCGGCGCCTCTCAGTCCAACCTAGTCGGCAGTTGGGAGACGCGTGGTTCCCACTCTCCTTTCGCCTAGGTTCCAGGGGCTGGACGCGTTGCCCACACACAGCGCTCGCAGCGCCGACGTGAGGACTCGGGCTGCGTAGACCCAGGCTGTGCAGTTCTGCAAGGCAGGGCTCGCTTTCTTGCCGAGCATGTTCCATTGGGTGCTGAACTCTTCTGCGTATCAACTAGAGCTTCAAGGACAGGAAGGACTTGGAGGCTGTGAGAGGGCGGCACAGCGGTCGGGGGACACGCTGAGCAGGGCACAAGGAGGGAAAAGGCCACCGCGGGCCCAGAGGAGGGGAGCACGTGGAGTAGATTTGCAGGCTGTGTCATTACTTTAAGGGGCAGCCACACATTCATAGAGGGGAGCAAATCAGTGCTTGTGACTGATTAATGAGAACAAAATCATTTGGCTCCAGAATGTGTTGGTTGCAAAGTGACATCGTTCGTGATGCTCTGTTTAATTTCTCATTTGGTTAATATCCTCTGACAACCCTGCATTGCTGTTGATTTGCAAGGTGAGTTTTATTTCTCTGCTGGCAAATAATTTTCTCCGTGATTCTGGTTGCAAACCGATTGGACAAGAGCAGGATTGAACTGAGTGGTCAGGGAGACGCTGGCCCTGTGGGTAAATTCGCTATGCTTCTCAATCTGTGTGTGGATCACTTCCAGCTTTGAACGCGTGGTGGAAGCAGTGGTCTACAGCCCTCACGCGTAAGCCCTCACACGGACATGCGGCCTCTGCCCTTGCTGCGCGCCTAGCGGTTTATCCTATAGCGGGCGTTTGCTTAGCATAGGACATTGTTGTGCAGCACCCGCAGCACGGTGCCCTCGGCGCTTTCACTAGGAGCGGGCAATGGCTGGGTTCCCCTGCATCCTAGCCCGCACTAGGCATGGCCAGGCCTCTTTTGCACATCCTCCTTCTAGCAGTGTGTGGAGATGCCGGTACCCTGCATCTCTGTGCTTCTCTTGGAGAGCAGCTTTCCACCTGGCAAGGTGCAGTGAAGTCTCCCCCCACCCCCACCCCCAAAAGACAGACACAGGCATCAGGAGGCCTGTGATCCCAAGGGCGGCAGAGGTCAGCAGCACAAGGGCTCTTAGCTTAGAAGTGTCACTGGCAACCTTGAAAGACAAAGGAAAAGAACAAATGCCCAAGGAAGGAGGCCAAGACACTCTAATCAGTGCGTCTCTGGTGTGCTCCGACAGCTACAAGATTAAACATCCTGTTTACAAAATGTGACAGTTTTCAGAAGGGTTCCCTTACTGAGGGAGGTTTAGCTGGGTTTTTCTTCACTGCGAAGCTGCCTTTGCCAGGCTGGTGTGAGTTACTAAGCCGCAGGGAGAGGAGCCAGAAGCAGCTTGCCCACTCCCTGGACTTCTCATCTCTGCGTCTCCTGCTCTGGGTGCCTGGAGGCGGTGCAGGGAGGAAGGGCACTGGCTCTGGCATAGAGGCCAGCAGCCAAGGTCTTCCCCGCTCCAGTGGTACACATGGCCGATGCCCCATTGCCCCGGGAGAGGCCACAGGCTGCACGGTTCTGCACTGACCCACAACAGCGGGGCACTGCTGCAGATTGGCTGAGGCTCCCCTGGCCAGGAGGGCACTGCCTCGCGCGCAGCGCTCCGAGGGTGAGGCAGGACGAAGGGTGCGCAGATCTTGGTCAGGCCAGAATGGAAACCCACTCAGCCACCACGTGGACCTGGTGGAGACTTTCTCTTGAGGGACTCTCCCAACTGCAATTTTAAAATCAGCACCAGTGGTGATGCATAGCGGCTCACCCCGGGTGCTCTCTTCAGAGCTGTGTTTTAAGAAACACTGTTATCACAAATTGCAGAGAGCTGCTCAACATCCCAGTCATTCTTGGAGAGGGTTTTCTAAGTGACAGTAATTTTTTTGGTTATATATAAGGCATATAAGTCCTCAGAAGTGTTTATTTAATTAACGAAATTGAGGCTTTAGGTTCCCAGCAGGAGAGAGTGGAAAGTGCAGACACTGTCCGGGCCTCCGGCCCCACGCGAGGAAGCCCCCCTCCCCCCCACCTCTCACCCCAGAAGTTGGGATTCTTACCATGGGTGTGGCAGTTTGCTTCCTCATAAGGTAGAATGAGAAGAGAAAAGCTAGCTGTTGGAGATAGGCTTGATCAGAATGAGCCTGTTTATTCTTAGCATTGTTGGGGTGAGATATGACCTCAAGGCTGCAGTGAGCTAATGAATCTTAGTTAATGTGCAGGCAACTGATCTTAGTGGAGCCCTCGCCCAGCCCTGTGCAGAGGAAGTTCTGGACTCCACCTGCTTACTGGAACCTGCAGGAGGTCCTGCTGGAGTGGACGAGGGGTCTAGCAGCCAGAGTCTGCTCGACGTGAACAACCCAGCAAATATTTTCAGAGCATGGTTGGATTTCTTATACATACCACTGTTCAGCTAGAAGTCTGTGTGTGAAATGCATCGGGCTATATTGCTGTCGATGCTTGGGCTCTTCCAGTAGACCCGATGAGTATTTGTCATCAGTTATGAATCTTTGCAATGCATGTGGCAGCAGCTTCCTGTTCGGAATGTAAGGTGTGATCCCTTTCCAGCGCCAGGCCTCCTGTCGCAATTTCCTACCACTGAGCCCCACCCCAGGCTTTCCCGGTTTTCTTTAGCAGGAAACTTAGCAGAGGATACAAGAACGAGGACAGGGTGGGTTTGCAGATGTGGTGCATGAAGTGAAGTGGAGGTGGCCATCTGACGGGAACCCAATCGCTGCATTCATTAGGTAGCTTTGCTCAGTCTGACATGCACTGGACTCCTGGGGGTGGTGCGGCAGCGTCTGCCCTGGCGGGCACAGGTTCCTCGGCTTCAGATCCGTTCTCCAGAGCGACATTCTCCCCACTGTCTGTCAGTCGTCTCCCTTGCTAGAGATAGAAGTAATAACAGGAATCGAATCTGCAATGGTTTATGCACGGTGCGGGCTGCTTCCCTTCCGGCCTGATGTAACTGTTACAGTGATCACCTGGGTAGTAAAATAAATGACCGTGAGCTCAGTGCTGGTGGTTGTTGATCGATACCATTCAGTTACCCTCTTCCATGGCTGCAATTGACACGCTCTCCTGTCACACAGAGAGGCTCCTGGCTGTCAAGGTCAGCCCAGTTCCTTTCCGAGTCTTGCCAGGGCTTATGGCTGTACCCAAGGCAGCTTGAACTCCTTTGCGCTAGTTGCGTTCCCCTTCCCGGCCCGTCTTCTTGAGTCATTTTTACCTTCTTCAAACCTGTCCACCTGCCTTGGGAACTGAGGCTGAGGGTGAGGCTCGAGTCTTGGTGCGCTTTACTTTGGGTGACGCCCTTCCTGAAGTCCGGGTTCTGCTGGCCACGTGGCCATAGCCCAGCTCTACACACATCACGCTTTCCCAGCGGCAGGTCCTCGCTCCACCCAGGTTTCTGTTCCACAAAATAACTGATTCCAAATACTTGTCCAGAAAAATATCATCATTTGCAT
>PVKN010020275.1:0-16009 GCA_004027915.1 Capromys pilorides
AACTCAGACATGGTTCAGGCTAACATGCACTATCAATATCAAAGGCTTTCTTCAAATGCTCCTGGTGCAAACTTCATTCAAAGATCACACACCAATTCCCGTTATGCAAGCAGAGTTCAGCTCTTGCTCATTTTTACTAGAGGACACCTGCGGACAAGAGGCCACTGGCACGCTGGGCACCTTCAGCTGGAGATGACCCAGATATTCATTCATTAGTTGACGCAATCAGCTCTCCCCTCACGTGGGCCGAACGCGGCCCTTTAGACGGTGCATACCTGCTAAGCCGCTCTGATGATGCAGTTGGAGGCAAAGCTGCAAAGGTTGAAAACTGAAATCTGGAGGCGACGTCCAAGCCATCTAGCTCTACAGCTGTGGTGTACAGATGTGAAGCTGAAGTTCAGAAATGCTCTGCTGGCTGGTGGGCCTCTAGGCCAGTCTGTTCGTGTCCCACTGTTCTGACCCAGAGGGACTCTGTCTGGTGGGTCCCCTGGAGGTGTGTGAACACACCTTCCTTTCATTGCTTTTCTTTCTGATATTTTCTGTTCCCTGAATTGGCCAAAACCTAAAACTCATACTATTTTTCTATTAAAAGAATTATTTTTATATTTCACTTTAAAATTATATGATAGATGGCTCCTTTTGCCAATTGTTTTGGTTTCTTCTCGTGATTCTACATAATAGTTTAACTTGTCACCTTTAGTGATTACATGGAGAAAGCGGAGCTCATTTTCCTAAAAAATAAAGCATGATGATTTCTTCAACTTATTTATTCAGAATAAAAAGGGTGCATGTGCTGTCCTGCCAGTAACCACAGTCACTACATCGAAGGATCTGTGACTGTATCTGAGACGAGGCTTTGCCAATGTGCAAAAGTACAATGTCTGAATGGAGAGACTTTTTTTCTTAAAAATCTAGATGTGGCAAATAGCTATTTTAGATTTTCTTGCTCTTTACAGATATTTATTCTCATGAAAAATTTAGTAGTCAGTCAAATTTTAAAGAGATTCTTATACTATTTCAGAGTCAGAAGGCATAAATGTGATAAATAAATGAAAACTGCAGCCTGGCAGTGACTCTCCCAAGAGGACTCGGATGCATCCCTTCACACCCTGGGGGAGCCTTCTCTCATGAAGGCAAGATGGGAACTGGGGAGGCACAGCTCAGGCTGTTGGTAACGAGTACTTGGGCAGCAATCACGCTACCTGCTCCTGGAACGGGACCTGCGTGTCCTCTGAGGACCGGCACATCCAGGGTCACGCAGGGACAGGCTGGATGCTGAGCTGTGTGAAGCCCTGGCTTCATTCAGCACCAGCTCTGCTCCAGGAAGGCTTCCCTGTGCTAGCTGTCTTGTGCATCATGAGGCTAAGCCATTTATTTCTGAAGTACTTTTCTGCACCACAGGGTATGGTTCTGAGACTAGCATGCGCATCCAGCCTGTTTACCAACATGGTCAGAGAGACACATGAGAAATTCCAACACCCTTGCATTCAAGGAGTGCGTGTCAGGAAGGCAAGACACCACACAGCAATGTGCACACAGAAAACACGCAGCAGGAGAGGACATACTGACCCATGCGGGTGGAGGGTGCAGTCCACAATCCTGCCTGCAACCATGAGTCAGAGGGAGGTTCCAGAGACTGAGTGAGGTCCTAGGGGAGAGGCTAGAATGGAAGAGGAGCTGGGAATGGGGGGTAAAGTGTGCACACATCGCACGCGCGTGTGCACACACACATGCCAGTTAACCTGGAAGTGGACAGGAAAGGAAGCAAAGGGGACTCAGAGCTGCATGTAGCTTTTCATGGTACAGAGCTCATTAACAGGGTCTAGAAAAAGGCAAAAAGTAACAGACTCCGTAAAACAGGCTCCTGATTTTCATTATAAGGAGCAAAATCACGGGAAGGTTAGAAGAGCACATCTGGTTTCTGAAGAGTCCCAGTACCATTTTAGTTCTTTCCATCAGTGACAACTGCATTTCTGTATCATCAGGGCCCAAGAAATAGATGGCAAACGGTCACAATTCTACTGGCTCCAGGCCTTATATGAAGCAAACGTGAACAACAACCTAAGAGACACTATACTGGCTTATCTGGTAGAAGGAGAAACCTTTAGAAGTTAGGTCCTTTAAAAAAATTCCTTTGGGCTGGGGAGATGTGGTGTAAGTGTCTGCCTGGCAAGTGCAAGGTCCTGAGTTCGATCCCTGGTATCACATGCTGTGCCAGCCCCGGAACTCCAAGTACACCATACTGGCCCCGAAAGGAGGTGCTGTGATGCACACCTGTAATCCCAGCACTGGGGGAGGCTGAGACAGGAGGATCACTACGAGTGTGAGCTGCATAGCAAGACCCTATATCAAAACAAACAAACAAAAAAACCAAAACAGAACTTTTTTCCTTAGGAAATATATGATGAAAGTTGTAGTATGTCCTTCAAATCTGCATCAGTGTAAAAGCTAAACATGCAGAGAAGAAAGGAAACCCATAGCTCTAGGGCTCGGAACTGCCCTCCTGTGCGACATCCACGCAGATACCCTAGACCTCCTAACTCTATCTAACAGGGCTCTCTCTCAAGAGCCATGAGAAACTGTGTGCAACGGCAAGAACAGCAGACACCAGCATAAGCACGCAGGCCGCTCTGCAGTGCCAGACACAGCTTACTGAGATGCTCATACTGTCTCCTTTCAGGTTGCCACAGTGGAAACTCACCACGATGTTGAGAAAGCCGTGCTACACACAATGGACGACACTTAATATTACTTAAATGTGCCAGTACCTCTGACTATACATTTTACATCAGAAGCAAAACATTTTTGTTTCAAAAAAAAAAATAACGCCTGATAAAGAGACAGGGAAATATGAAGAGGTGTATGCTATCTGGCTGTCATTTCTGAGAATTTGTGGGATTCCCCCAGAGTTTAACACATGACTTCTCAGTCTTAAAGGAGGGCTGTGGTATTTGCTGGTGCTCTTTTAGGTGGACAACAGAAGCATCAGAAATGTGCACCATCCATCTCAGCCAGGCGCACTCAGAAAAGGTAAGAAAAAGAAAGCGATGGGTTCATCTCTACACATCTCAATCCCTAACACTCCTGAGTTATGAGGCAGTCGGGGCCCAAAGGTTTTCCTCGTTAGCTCTCTTACCTCTGAGAAACACCAAAGTACCTTCTACTGTCACCGTTTTAGTTTGTGTTTTCGATAGTCCACGTATGCAGTACATAATCACATTCCTCTGGGGGAGCTGGACTTGAAGGGTGACACTGGAAACATGCACAGAGCACATCTGTAGTACTTTAGGATGCACAGCAAAGGGTAAAAGAAACTTTTATATGTTACTCAAAAGGAAAATAGAAGGGCTGGCCTGATAGCTCAGTAGACTAAAGCACCTGCTTAGGCAGAGTGTGGCGGCTAGGGTTTGATCCCTGGGCCTGCTATCTGGGCCCTGCCTGCAGGGCATGCTGAGTAGGTGACTGAGACTGGGCATGGTGGTGGTGTGCACCTATAATCCTAGCACTTGGGAGGCTGAAAACAGGAGAATCACTACGAGTCCGACCTACATAGTGAGACCCTGAAGACCCTGCAGACCTTGTCTAAATGTGCGCGCGCGCGCGCACACACACACACACACACACACACACACACACATACCACACACAGGAAAACAGATGTGTTGGGAGATAGACAAATTCCTGCTGTTGATCTTACACAACACTGACATGTACATCACTGATATACAGGAAGAAAGTTGTGCAAAACTGTAGAACAAGTTCTCATTTGGGAGTGTTCTCAAGACCTTCGCCTCAGCTGTAGGCAAGGCAGACTTCCAAGGGACTCCCCTGATCTCTGTGCTTCCTAGAACCCTGAGGGTCATCACTGAAGGAAACAGCTGAGGAAAGAGCCCATGATATTTCTTACAGAAGAAAGGTTTTTCTTAATTCTTGATCTAGTACATGACAACAGTTCCTAAGCAAAGGTGACAGCTAAATTCTGACTCAATTTTCTAAGCTCACAGTAGCAAGCAGGAATCCTGTTCACCACAGAGAGGTCCAGAGGTGGTCAGGCAGGGGCTTTCACGGTGTGGTTCTTATCTCATGGTGCCTAGAGCTCTGCTAGGGGATAGTCAGACAAATCCCTGCTGCTGGTCTTACGCAACACTGACATGTATAGCGCTGATGTACGGAAAGAAAGTTGTGCAAAATTGTAGAACAAGTTCTCATTTGGGAGTGTTCCCAAGACCTTCGCCTCAGCTGTAGGCTGAACTGTGCTGCTACAAACACAGCGAGTAGGTAACTAGAGCAAGGTTCTGGTGTACAGTCAAAACCAACTGCTTTTTAATTCACTAGCAATGAACAAGTAGACACCGACATTAAAAACATAATGCATTTACATTAACACCTCCCACATTAAGTACTTGCTACAAACCCAACAAGGTATGCATGTTATGTACAGGAGGCAGGCCACACAACTCTCATAAAAGAAATCCCAGAACAAAGTCAGGAAACGCTGAACCTGTGTCTCATGCTTATGGGTAGGAAGCTCAACAATTATCAAGACACCTGTTCTTCCCAACCTGGCCTACAAGTTCAATATAATCCCACAAGGTATTCTCAATACTGACAAACTGCTTTTAAAGATTTACATCGAGGGTCTGTGGAGGCAGTGCCACAGTCTAAGCGCCTGCCTGGCAAGGGCAAGAACCTGAGTTTGATTCCAAGTACCACATGCTGTTCCAGCCCTGGAACCTCAGGCAATAAAACTGGGCATGGTAGCACATGCCTGTAATACCAGCACTGGGGAGGCTGAGACAGGAGGATCATTATTGAGTCCAAGCTGCACAGTGAAACACTATGCCAAATAAATAAATGATTTAAAAAATTTTAAAGGCATTTTAAAAAAAGACTACATCAAAAGACAAAACACTTAAAACAGCCAATACTGAGGAAGAGCAAGGTGAGAGGGCTAAGCTGCCTGCTTCAAGAATCTCTGTGAAGATATCACCATGGAGGCAGCTGCGCATGGGGCGCAGGAGTGTGCCCAGGGTACAGGACAGAGCCACGATGACTCATCTCTGACAGAAGAGCAAAGGCTCATTCAAAACATGGTGAAGAACCAGATGGCACTCATGTGTAAAACATGGCAATCCTGACAGAGCTTTACCTCCACAGCTTGCAATGAATTTTTAGATACAACACTAAAAGCATGGTCCATGAAAGACACAACTGGCAAACTGGACTTCAAATTAGAAATGTTTGCTCTGTGAAAGACACTATGAAGAGAGACAGAAGTCGGAATATTTACAAACCATACATATGATAAAGAAAGGGCCATTTATCATTTAACATTCTTAACAGATGTATAACATCTATACTTATTTATAGAGTACAAACATAATGTGTAAACGTGTACAGGGTATAATGATGCAATCAGGGTGAACAATATTTCCATCTCTATCATTATGATATGCTGGAAACCTTCAAACTGGTCTCCTTGGAAACCAGCTGTGAGGGTACACACTTATAATCCCAGCACTCAGGAAGCCGAGGCAGGAGGATTTTCACTTCGAGGCCAGACTGCATGCACAATAATAAGAACTTGTTTAAATAAAAAATACCCCTTCAGCCCCGCCCAACAAACAACCAACCCCACCCCCCCACCTCTAGTTACTTTTAATTGTACAATTAACTGCTGCAGTCTGAAGTTGCTTTATGGTACGAAGGCACATTAGTATTGCTGCTCTCCCAATTATATTTTGGTGCCCCCAACCTGCCCTCTCACTGCCCCATTGTCCCCTCCTCCTTAGTGACATGACGCTATCCTACTCTACTTCCACACAATCAATTTACTCCATAATAAAACCAAAACCAAACCAAACCAAACCAAACCAAACCAAACCAAACCAAACCCCGAAACTCCTCCAATTTAGAGCACACTGACACACATGAGTCCGCAAAGGAGATACACGAATGGCGAGGAAGCATGTGCAAGGTGTCCCACATCACCGAGGCAGTGGAAATGCAAGTGTGGAAAGCCTCCGACACGGATGGCCAGCACTCTGGTCCCTGGCAACGCTGAACACTGGCAAAGGTACAGAAAACAGATTCTCACCATTCGCTGGTGGGAAGCAACATGGTACAGCTGCTCGGAAGACAGATTGGCATTTTCTTCTAAAACGAAACATGCTCTTAGCATATAATTCAGCTGCTAAGGTCTTTGATACCTACCCAAAGGAGTGAAAAATTCATGTCCACACAAAAGCCTTCATATAAATGTTTACAGTGATATATGTAAATATTCATACAAAGTATGTATGTTTACATATACATTATACTTGGACTATGCTTCTTTAGGACTGAAATACAATCTCTTGATTTATACACATCAAGCAACTCAATATGTTAAATATTCTCTTGGAGAGAGGGGGAAAGATCCAAAATAGATTTCAAGATCTAAAATGAAATTTGATGAAGCTTGGCTATACTTCTTTTGAAATTATTTATTTAAAACATATTTAAAGAAACACACACAGATTCTCCCATGCCCAACACAAACACACAGTGCACTGCCAAGTGTGTGACAAGACGCACAGCACGGCAGCCACCGCCAAGGAGCAGGGCTCTGCAGACCACTCCAGAGGCCCCGGGAGTCTGGTCCCAGCCAGCGCTCCTGCAGCCCTCCACGGACCCGCATGCTGGGACCGACTGTCTCACAGGTACGGTTTTGTCAGCCAAGCTCACACCACTCAAATTATACATAGCTCTGCTCGTTTAAAAAACAGGACTTCTCAGCTGTTCTTAATGATAGGCTCTTTGCCTACCCTTTCTCTTAATTACAATTTATCCAGACAAAATGAGGTCATTTGAAATGCAGGAGACTTCATTTTCTTGGTTGCACAGGCATGGCAGTGTTTGCCCTGTTGTTTTCTTCTCTGACAAACTGGAGGCTGCATGCAGATTCCACCCCTTGGCAGGACCAGGAGACAGGTGACTCAGGAGGCCGTTTTTACGCTGTTTCCCCTCCTTCCGAGAAGCGAGCAGCTGTGGACCGCCGTGGCCTAGCTCTATTAGTTCATGTGACCCGTAACATTTGGCGAGTTTCCACTTCCACTTATAAACAGGAATAGTTTTACAAGAAGCCACTTCGCTCGTCTACCAGTTGTCTGGTTACCAGTTCATGAGAGCCAGATCAGTGCCTGATTCTTTTCTTTCTTTGTCAGCTTTCAAGAAAACACGCTGCTTACCTGCCGTTCTTTAAAAGTTTTGGCTCCTTACTATCACTAGGAGCTTAGTCAGATGTAATGAGTTACACATTACACTTTATTATCTTAATTTATTAGTAGACTGTGTAATACATGTTTAGGCTCCCCTCGGAAGTGGCTCCGTGGGCACAATGCACCTCACTTTCTTCCCTCGTCCCCCTCTCCTTCTTAGGTTTGCAATGTTGCAACTTCCTCGGTGGAGCGGGCGGGTGCACACGGCAGTCCCACCCCTCCTTTTTACCCCTATCCCTCCCTCCTTTCCCTGCCTTGTCTCCAGGCCCTCGCCCATGAGGACAACCTACCTCCCTCTTCCCGCCCTTTCCTACTGCTCTCTGATTTTATTCTAGGCTTCTCAGGGAACAGACACAATGTGATACTGAAACTTGTGTGCCTGGTTATTTTACTCTTAATGAACTCAAAGTTCCCCTCTGGCTGGGGAGGCCTGTGGTCATCCTCAGCCTTCCGTAGTCCCTGTCCCCATCGGCTTCTGTCATCTGATTTGCTAAGATGTCCCAGCTGGTCTCGCATACTCCCAGCTCCGGTCACTTCTCCAAGAAGTCCTGGCCACTGGGAAACGGGAGTCCAAGTTTGCGTAGTAGGAACGGGCACAGCGCCAGGTTCATCCCCGTTTCTCAGTGTTTTGGGGGCTCCTTACATACTCAGTGTGTGCATGATTACTCTTCTACAGGCTAAAATGCCTCAGATTATGTTCACACTGTGACTGTCACTTAAAATTCAGAGCACCTTTCTTCACTAGCATCAATTTTAGATCATTCTCATCACCCAGAACACAAGCCACCCTTCCGGGAGCAGCCATTGCCCACTCCTCTTTCTTCTTCCACTCCGCGGCAGTCACCAGGCTTTTGTCCATTGCTCTGGGTATGCCTGCTTTGGAATCTGAGGCAAGCTCGGACTGTCTGTGGAGGTTATTCTCCAGTAGACTAATCCAGAAGCCTCTTGAACGAGACGACGTCTAAGTTCTTAGATGCTAATGATAGTGGCTTGGGTCCTTCCTGCCTGAAGCTTTTCACTGGGTGTAGCGTTTGTTGCTCAGCCTGCCCATGCCGTAGAATCCCCTGGAGCTGGTCACTGAAAGGGCAGCTGTCCCACCCACGGATGAGATCTGCGCATGCGCACAGGGTAGAACAATCTCACTGCGTCACTCCATCTGGCCAGGATGAATACTCACTCCTGTCTGTGTCCACGAAGGTTCTCACAGTTCCTGGAAGTGTTTCCACTCTATCTCCCTCCTCCTCCTCCTCTCCCTCCTCCACTTCTTCCTCCTCCACCGCCACAGCACACAGGCCTCCCTCCTCCTCCTCCTCCTTCTCCACCACAGCACACAGGCTTCCCTCCTCCTCTTCGTCCTCCCCCTCCTCCTCCTCTTCTTCCTCCTCCCCCTCCTCCCCTTCCTCCTCCACCAGCACAGCACAGAGGCTTCTCTAGGGCAGCAAAGCCCGTATTTCCTGCTTTGTTTCATTCCCAGGTGCTGGAGTGCCTATTCGATTTTCCTACTTCTAGTTATAAATCACCAGCAGTGGAAGCAACAGCAACACAGCGCTATCGGGCAGAGTCAGCTTATGCTTTTCGCCTGCCGGGGTTGGTTGGTGGTGTCAAGGCCCATCAGGCGCGCCAGGCCAAGCACATGATCCCCCACTGGGTTCCACTACTGGGTCTGCCAGGCCCCACAGACAGCACTGATTAATAACCTACCCCCAAACTGGGCCTGGGGTCAGAGCGACTTCTACATTAGAATGATTATGGCCATGACTATATCAAGCACTTTAAAAACTCTGGTGAGGTACGATCGGATGAGTAACTGCACTGGCTGGATGAGCACTGCTCACGCCAGGGTGGGGACCTCTCTTCTGTACCTCAGGAACCCTCACGCTCTACCTGACCCAGCGAGCCAAAGGCAAAACACACATTAGGGCGCGGAAAGCATCCTCGTGCCCATGCCTTGTGTACCCGCTAAAGCCCTGATGTCTTCTCTTGGCAGCACTCGACCCTAGAGTTAGGGTCACTCTCTGCCCTGCTTCACAGGAATGGGGTGCTTCAGATTAAAATAAAGATCAGTCAAGTTCAAAATCTGCTCCTGCCTCCAAGGCTGGCATTGACCTTGGTACTGATGTACGCCAAATCTTCAGCTAAGTAACCAGGCTTGTGCTGCGTGTTTTCACACGCAACACAACAGTGGCGCACTCAGACGCGCGGCAGACCTGTCCTAGAGCAGCGTTCCAATACAGGTCAGAAACACAGCAGCCATGGACTGGCCGACCCGAAGGTCTGTCAGCAGTCCATTTTCTGACATGTTTTAAAGAAATGAACTACAAATATGCAGTCTAGCCAGGTGCAACGACACACATCTGTGATCACAGCACAGGGCAGGACTGCCTCAAGTACAAGGCCAGCCTGAGCTACAGTGAGTTCAAGGCTTGAGCTGCGTGTCAAGACCCTGTTCACAGCCCCTCCAGCCCCTGCACACACACAGTCTACACCATCAAATGATGACCCAAGAAAGCTTCATAGATAACTTACTATAGGAGGGACCTAAATCCCAACCCAATAAGGAAAAAAATGTTTAACCGAAGCAAATTTCTGCAGATCAAATAGGTTTCATATATTAGGTGAAATTTCATTTCTAAAAGAAATCCAAAACAAGCCCACATCTCTATCGCTAGATTTCCCGTATGTGTCAGCGGATGCAGGACCCTACGAGCCACGGCTCAGCAGGAGCGCTGCACAGGACTCACAGCCTCAAATCCAACCACCTGGAACCCGCGCACCACACTGCCCCTGCCAAGTCTGACCGCTGCGGCAGTGCTGACTGCTTCAGGCTCTGGAGTCACGCATGCTTGCCCAACACCGTCGTATTTAAATCTGTGTGAATATTTTCTTCTAGTTTTATTTCAGCTGCAACTTTGATCTGTATACATTTTCATACAAATTTAGAAATTTTACGTAAACAGTATTTAAATTATACCAAATTTTAAAATAAACATGCAGACACTTGGCAGTATTTATTTATTTATTTATTTAGGGACCTGGGTTCGAACTCATGACCTAGTACTTGCCAGGCATGCACTTGTGCTACAGAGCTATCTCCCCAGCCCCCAGTAGTTTTTAAAAGATCAATGTTTAGATGAATTTTCACATGTTTTCAATAAAAACAATGTATAATCAGGGTTGGCCTGGTAGCTCAGCAGACTAAAGTGCCTGCTTAGGCAGAGTGACGCGGCCGGGTTTGATCCCCCAAATGCCATGCCAGCCCCGCCCACAGGGCACACTGAGATGTCGACTGAGACTGGGCTTGGTGGCACACGCCTGTAATCCAAGCACTTGGGAGGCTGAAAACAGGAGAATCACTGAGTCTGATCTGTGTAGTGAGATCCTGTAGACCCTGCACTAAATACATTAAAAAAAAAATTGTACAGTCAACCTAGCAGACAGGTTATAAAAATCCCCTTCGGTCACTCAGACTCATAATGATGCGTTATGATATTACACAAACTGCCTTTAAAAGATCTCTTCAAATTCTTCTCTCCTACCATGTGGGAGACCTGAGACCAGTGTAGACTGGTTTGCTGCAATCTGTACCCAGCAAGGATACCGGGGCCTGAGGAAGTTTGGATCAGGGAAGGGACACCAGCACTGAAAGCGTCTGAGCTGAGACTTGACAAGCCCAGGCCATGAAAAGGTGCCTGACCCCACGAGTAGGCAGTGTAAGTGGTGGGGAGCTCTGTGGCAAAAGACGAGAAAGAAGCACGAAAATGCAGCCAAGAAAAACAGGAAAAAGCAAAAGTGGCTGTGGATAGAAAGCAGTCTCGGAGTAATAGGGCAAAGTTCAGAATTAGAATGAGGAGACTTTAGAACTACACTGAAAGTGCACTGGAATTAAAACAAGTATGTTAGCAGCCAGACTAAGGAGGCAAAATCTGTCAACTGATAGTTTAGATAAAGTCAGGCTGCTTCAAAGTATAGGCTGTGGTAAAGTGGGGCCCATTCAAATATAATGCACCCAACCTGGAATAAGGAAGAAGGTGTGGCCATCCCTTCCTCAGAGGGGAGAGGATGTCACTTAGTCTTTACCCAGGTGTCATAAAGGAAGCCATTGGGCTAATAGATATCATTATAAATATCACAAAGATGGCACCCTAGTGATGGGAACAGGAGACAGACTAGGCCCCAGGCCTAACAAATCATGAGGACATATCCTGGGACAGCCCTAATCCTCAACCTGTCTCCAGAAGATGGCTGAGTTATCACTGAAGCCTCAGGTACCATATGTAGGACTAGACTTTCCCAAAGACAAGTAGATGACCTTGCTTGGCACAGCTAAACCTGTTGAAATCCCCACAGGAATCTGGGGACCTGTTCCCTTGGGTTTAGTCTTAGGAAAAAGCAGAGTGAACCTATGAGGTGTTGAAACCCTCTGGGATTACTGATTTGGACTGTTTGGGGGAAATTCAGGCTACGGTTCAGTCATACGATGTTAGGTTTGTGAACCTAGAGCTCCGTGTCACCGGGTCAACTCTTACCTCTTGTTAAGGCCAAGCTGCAGGTCAAGCGCAGACCCGCGGAGTGAGAGATTTGGCAGTGCCTCCCATGAGGATGTCACTGACCACTGACCCAGAATAGTTGAAATTAAGAGAATATATTTATACAGTGGTCCCAACCTGTGTCAATTATGGGAATCAAATTAAGAGAAAACACTTGCAAGGGTGTAATGTACTTTGCTGGAAAACAACTTGCTCAGGCCTGTGCAGCACACATTTTGCATGCGTTGTGCTGTCTGTTGCTGATTCTCAGTGGCAGTTTACTGTGCTTTTTGCAGAAACTGAATAGGATTTGATGCAGCAGGAGTTATGCAGAGCCTCACAGAAATTCAAATTAGTTCCTGTGGTTACTTGGGACCCAGCCAGTATGGGCAGGGGTTCTATTTGTGTCATCACAGGGAATGGATGGATGGCATGGACTCCATGGAGGAGCCTGACTTTGCTTTCCACATCAGTGAGACCCTTCTGTGAGGTAACGACAGAAAACCGTCCAGGAGGCCAAACAACACACCCATGGTTTAGGCCAAGGACTTTGGAGGGGCCCTCTAGAGGCGAGGCCTAATCTCAACTACGCCCCTCCTCAACCTTGCCCCTCATGGCACTTGGGGTATGTTTTTAGAGGGAGGACAGCTTGGTTGGTATGGACGGACAGATAGGGCTGTGCCCTTCAAAAGGAGATGGTGCAGATAGCAGCTGTGGGTAGGGCCAGACCTTGGGCCAGGACAGAATGTCTGCACCTGATGGCTTCCCCAGGGATGAACCTAGGGATCGACATGCAGATATCAGTATTATTATTATTACCTTATGTATTTGGTACAGGGTCTCCCAAAGCAGCTCAGACTTGTAGTACTTCCGTTTTCAGCCTCCCCAGTGCTGGGATTATAGGCGAGTGCCACTAACCTGGTCTCCAAGCCAGCTCAGTGTTCCCCGGGGTGGAGCTGGCCTGGCTGGCCTATGGTGCCGGGGACTGAACCCTGGTCCCTGCACTTACTGAAGCGGGTGCTCAGTCTGCTGAGCTATCTCCCAGGCCCCAGCTGCCCTTATCACAAAAACAAAAAGGGGAAGATAGAGGAGACCAGGGAACTGAGGCGGAGTTGGCCTCCTCTGTGAGCACTATGGAGAAAGGCAGCAGGTAGAGTGATGGCGTGGCAGGGTCTAGGGCAGAGTCCGTGGGCTGGGATCGGGATATTTACCTGGGTGTGTGCTGGGGGATGATGGGAGGCAGATGAAGCTTGTGATATGCTCACTGCTTGTACCCATGTCTGGGTGAATAAAAGCAGGACAAGCCAAATGCTCGGGGCTGCTGTGCCCAGAAGAGGGGCCAGAGCCCCATGTCTGGCGCGTGTTAAACTGACATCCTTGCTTGCCCCTGGTTAAGGGGAACAAACTAACAGGACTAGGTTCCTTGAAGTGGCGCCTTGGGTGGAGAAGACCCAAGTGGCTCCCCTTGGATGGTGCTTGGGCAGGGACCTGGGACCAGAACAGACCAGTGTGCTACACTACCACACAGTCCTGACTTTCGAGACCTCCTGCCACCTGTACCCTGCTGCTACTGAGTCCAACTCCACTCTGCTTTGTCTAACCAGCATGCAAGGCCATTTTCTCATCACTGCCCCCTCGCACCTGTCCCATGTGCTCTCTAACCTCAGAATACTCCACCCACACCTGAAAGCCCAGGTCTCACTCCGCTCTGTCCACCTGCCTGCCAAAACGCAGAGGAAACACCCCATCTTCACATGCTTGCGTCTGACAGCTGCTACCTCTGAAGGTACAAGCTCTGCATGCCAGAGGACCGAGACCATCAAGGACCCACCTAAGACTCCTCTTGCAGAAACCCACATTTCCCCGGCCAGTCCTCTCTGGATGACAACTTTATCTCTGGTACTGGGAATTTAACTCAGGACCTTGTGCTTGCCAGGCAGATACTTGTGTCACTGAGCTATATCCCCAGCCCTGGATGACAAGTTTAAACTACATAATTTTAGTGCAAATGTCTCTGTGTACCCTAAGCCCTCAGCCCCAGCTTCGTCTTCTGCTTCCTGATACACACACAGGCTGTTGGGTGGTGCATGCCTGGCATTTCTGCCAGAAAATGTGCAAAGTTCCTGCCCCATGCACACACCTGCCTGCCTCTCTCTCTGGCCCTGTCTTTTGTATCTCAGCCTCCCTCAACTGTGGGCAACTTCTGGGCTCATCTCCATCTCCTCATCCTACCCTCTTCTTGCTCGGAAGTCATTTTGGCCAAGCCCCCAGGACCCCGCGCTCCCAGACCCTAAGATGCTGACCTGCCCTGTATACCTTTTCCTGCCCATGGCACTGGACACAGCTCAGAATGTGACCTTTCTAGCACTGTCCTGGTGGCTTTTGTGATGTCACATTTGAGCTGCTTCCCTCATCCTCCTCTTCCTCCTCAGACCCCCATTTCCCACTCTTCCTTTCTGGGTGCCGATATGTGAGGACTTTGCTTAGTTACACCACCCTGGGTGACACCGCCTTCCCCTTGATCACTACCCAGTGCCCACTGAGTCCTGATGTGGACTCTGGACCCTGCCAGGCCTATATTTTGGAGCCAAGCTGCTGGAGCTTGGAAAAGTTCTGCACCTGCCCTACCCTGTTCTTCCCCAAGCAGAGGAGGACGCACAGGTCCACACTTCCTCTGCAGGGCTGCTTTGAAATTAAACTGGAGTTATGACTAGGCGCAGCAACGGGGTTTCTCTTGCTCACGGCTCTGCAGCACCCAGTGCAGTATCTCAGAGCAGGCACTCGCACGTAACCATAGCCTCGCCTCTGCAGAAAGCCGACACACGGCCCTCCCAATGCCCAGGTGCCTGATGTGTATCTGCCTGATAAGATTTTGACTCTGCTAGCACTAACTCATAATGCCCTTTCCCAGGGACACCACAATTTCAAGGGAAAAGAACATTCACAGTGAGAATATATCCGGAATAAAAAGCAGCTTTTGTTGGAAACAGTCACAGGCAGAAACCCAGTATTAGAAATCTACATCAATCGGTCAGGTGGAAAAAATGATTTGAAGTATTTATTGGTTGTGAATTACAAAATCACTCAGTATGAATTGATGCGTATGCACATCCCCTCACCTGTTTCATGAACTTTCAAGCAAGGAGAAGGAACTGACCTAGAACACTCAAAGAAAAAGAAATCAGGTGTGGTGGTATACACCTATAATCCCTGTACTTGGGGAGGCTGAGGCAAGAGGATCCTAACTTTTAGCCCAGCCTGGGCAACTTAGTAATATGGCAATCCTGTCTCAAAATAAAAACTAAAACAAGGGCTGGGGCTGTAGCTCAAGGTGAAAGCCCTGGTCTGACCCCCAGCACTAACAACAGAGAGGAGGTGACAGCAGAGTACCAGGTCCTGAGTGCAGCTCACTCTGCAAGGCGCGACCAGCAGTGATGTCAGCCTATGCATGCTCCTGAGAGGGGCTGCCTGCCAAGATGCAGGAGCCCCGGGGAGCTCCACGATGCCCTGAGCATCTCAGGTTGATGTGGTACAGCTGAACTCAAGCTCTGCGCCTTACTGTCCTCCCTCCAGAGCAGTGGGGACAGCATGGATCCCACTGGATCATTTCAGAGCAGGAGCGGGGCAAAGGAGAACCCAGACAGCCACGCCCAGAACTTAATGAATCCCTCTGAAGACATGTTTCTTTCTGGCCGGCACATGTCGCAGGTCACAGCTGTACAGAGGCCACAGGAAACACAGTTGTGCTGTCCTGGTAGGTCCACTGGAGACAGCCCCACACTCAGTGCCAAGGGGGGAGGCAGAGCAGCAGCATCTTCACGACTGCCAGGTAACAGCTGCGAACCTAGCTCTGTGCGCCTCGAAACCCCTTCTGCTCTGGGCCTCTGCCTGGCCTTCAGAGCCACACAGTATGGCTGACGCACCAGGCAGGCCACCCAGTGGAGGAGCATGTGTTGGCTGACCTGGATTCCTGGCTACACTCTGTGGTGTGAAATGCCTCATGAATTCCTTTTATCTTATCTATTTTTCTTCGTTACCAGAGATTGAACTCAGGACTTTGTGCTTGTCAGCCAGGTGCTTATACCACTGAACTATCTCCCCAGCCCATGAATTGCTATGATAACATTTTTATAGCTGATCAAAGTTCTCTGCTTTCGCAAACAATTAAAGTACAAAATAGAGGTTTATACAGAGAGAGGCAGATACCAAATCCACACTGAAGAG
>PVKN010020276.1:0-15998 GCA_004027915.1 Capromys pilorides
CCGCAATCTGGTCTTTTCCCTAAAGGCTACAGGTGAGCACAGGAGGCTTTTTGAAGGGACCCTGCATGTGAGTCCTAACCGTAAACCAGTGTTTCCTAAAATCAGCTGTCATTGCTAGAGTAGCAGCAGCTTTGCTGTTTCCCTGGTCATGCTTGGCAGAAAGCAGCCACATAGCACCTAGTGGAGTATCTCCTGCTGGATTCTTCTAGCAAGGGATGTTCAAGTCTAAGAGGGGAGATGAACTCCTAGGGAGCCCGTAGCGTTCTCAGGGTGCTGAGAACAACAGGTGTGTGTGTGTGTATGTGTATTTGCAAAAGCTACAGGGAAAGAAAAAGGCAGCATTGCTATCTTCTTCCTGTGTTCAGGCTTGAGTGGTGGCGTGGCTGAGTTGGGCTTGTGAGGGCAGATCCTTCTAGCTGACTGGCTGTGTGACCCTGGGCACTAGGATGCAGGCAGAATGGTGAGCATGGAGTGGAAAGTTAAGGCTGATTAACACCTCAAGTGTTACTCTGCTCCTTGATCTTCCAGCCGGGCAGCAGTGTGCATATGACATCTGGGGTGGTTGTGCTGCTGTGACAAGGACTTGCTTTGTGTGTGACACTGTTGGTTAATGCTTCTAAGTGACGTCAGAGGGACCAGAAAGCAAGAGGCCCTGGCAGCAGGGTCGAAGTGCAGCTCCTTGGATGTGCTGTCATGCCTAGGTCCTTGCTAAGTGTCTGTGCTGTACGACCCATCCAGTCTTGGAGGCACATCAGGTTTCTTCTGAAATCCACTTTCCCTACCCATCCCTCACCCTTTTTACTCACTGTTCTTCACTTGGTTTTGTTTAGGGGCAAGAATTTGGTGGCTCTTATCGAGCTGGAACTGTAGCCAATGAAGACCTAGAAAGGCAAGGTTGTCATCCTTTCTATGCATCAGTCATCTCGAGTCCCTCTGTTGCTGAGGTAAGGACAGTGTACTTAAAAAGACAGGCTTCACTGTCATCTACCATGGACATGTAAAGGAAGTCTGAAATTCCCCTGCTGATGTACCTCTTAGGCTTGGTTCTTGCTTCTGGCGTTTGTGGCCGTATATGTGTGGTTTCATCCACACAATGACATGAGATAAAAATCACCTGAAATGCTAGGTAAAAAGGTGTATGTGGTAGTGAGGCAGTGCTGTCCAAGTTGCCAGAAGCCACAGTGTCCTACAGTGTCCCACCGTGTCCTAAGAGCATACAGAACATGCTCTTAGAAAAAGCATGCATTAAAAGGTGGACGTTGCTTCTGTCCAGCCTGATGTGACCTTTGACACTGGCCAGTGGGCCACTGCGGAGAGCTTTGCGGAGGTGCTGCTGAGAACTGGGAAACTGACAGAGGCTGAGCCGGAGGGGAGCGGAGCGTTTCCAACCACAGAAGGTAAGCAAGGTGGCTCCTGACCCTGATTCCTCACTGGGCTGACTTGGGGAATGGTGAGGTGCGTGCGGATGTCTGGGCACGTGAACAGGGATGGAGTTCCCCATAATTTCTTGCTGTCCAACCATGTTCTCTTAGAGCATTTATTGAGAATCTGGCATTTTCCAGACACCTACACTGAGGACTTAAAAGGATGCATGAGATACAATTCTTAGCTTTAAATGGCTAATTTTGTGAACAGTTCCTCTAACAAATGGTGTCCCGTGCTTAATGCCTATTTATTTTTTTCCTATTTTTATGCTTAATCAATTACAAATCTGCATCTGATTTTAAGAATTTTCTTTTTCATTAAGTGTCCAGGCTGGCCTTGAACTCACAGCCATTCTCCAGCCTCAGCCTCTTGAGGGCTGGGGTTCTAGGCATGCAGTAGCACAACTAGCCACTTTTCAGAATTTCCTATTTGGTGACATAGTGTTAGCTCTAGAGTTATTGGAAAGGAAGGAAATGGATATGAGTTTACCCATGGTGGCTTGCTTCCTATACTTTCTCCTTAGTGTCTTTATGTTTATTCAGGGTTCCAGGGTAGATCTCTTGACTTTTTTCTTTCCTTTTGTTCACTCTTTTGTGCTGTCCTAGTCAGTACCTCATGATTAAAGGCTGCTAGAGTCCCAGCCGTCAGGTCTGTATTCTGGGCTGTCACAGAGGAGGAAGGAGTGCACTTTTCCTGCAAGTCTTGTCTGTGACTGCCATTCACGTATTCCTGTCCCCTCACCGCCAGTGTACTGGAACAGTGCCACGCAGGCTGCCTGAGCAACTGCCCTGTGGGGTAAAGGCTGACAAGTATATTCAGGCAGTGGAACTACCATTCCCCCAAAAAACTGATGCTATAAACATTTTTAGATAATTGTTTTCTTTAATCAGTATTCACATTCAGGAAGAAAGGTAAGTGCTACTCCCCCACTCACTATGTGGATCTTAGAAGACTGGAGGTTTTTGTCAACTATATCGTTTTTCTTTGACTCTATGGTGCATATTTTTGTACTTACTATCTTTAATCTTGCAGTTAAGGCTGTGTTTGTTTCTTTTCCCGAAGGCTGTTAGGTAATTCCTGGTGGGTTTTACTGTTGATGTTGCCTGTATGAAGATTGTAGTAACATTATTCTTCCTCCATGAGTTAGTCTTCATTGATTCTTGCTTTTCTTTTTATTGTCTTGGCTGCTCACCCAACCCCAGAATGTAGTGCGAGTCATTGTGTATCAATAGTGCGATAGCTCCGGGATCACCATGCCTATATTCACTGGGTGTTCTCATTTCATAAGTCTTTTGCTGGTTATATGTGTGGATGAGATGTCACACAGAGTAAACCAAAAAGCAAACAAGATGGAGTCAAGGGACATGAGATCTGAGAGACGGGCCCCTGCATGCTGGTTGCTGTGCTGCAGTGTTGCTGTTGGCAGAGAGATGGAGAGCACTTAGGCAGGAGGCCTAGCCTTATGGGTACTTCTGCTAGACTCAGGGCTTTGGGGCAATTGTTTAGGCAGCCTGCTGAGAGTAATGCCGCCTTGTAGACGAGTCTGAGGACAAGCTTCCTCCCTACTGTGCTCATGGAGTCACTGGTGTCTGGCTTCCTCCAATCTCTGAGCTTGTTATGAGCTTTGTATTTAATTACACGTATTCAGAGATGCCAGTGGTCACTCTGTGAGGTGTGTGTGTGTGTGTGTGTGTGTGTGTGTGTGAGAGTGTGTGTGTGTGTGTGTGTGTGTGAGTGAGAGAGAGATCCAGCACAATGGTTGTAAAAACATGCCTTTTGGAACTCAGTGACAAAAGAAGATCCTGCCCTGGGGCGATGTTCCCAGGTG
This sequence comes from Capromys pilorides, assembly GCA_004027915.1. NCBI lineage: Eukaryota > Metazoa > Chordata > Mammalia > Rodentia > Capromyidae > Capromys > Capromys pilorides. The sequence goes on from PVKN010020276.1 coordinate 3,254, forward strand.
GTGTGTCTCCTCTGTGTCCTTGTTGCTCTTTCAAGCTGGTTTTGTTTTCTTTTGGATTTCTTTGTAGCATTTGTTTAGGTCTGTGTTATGGTTTATATCTAGTTGTCCTCCCAAAGCATCATGCAGTCATGGGGCGGGGACTTCGAGAGTTTGAGACTTGAGTCATGATCCACTGGGATTATGTATTTTAGTACTGATGGGACTATGGGTCTGATGAGTACTTCTGGGATTACTTGATTCTTTTCTTTTTTTTTTTTTTGTGGGACCGGGGTTTGAATTCACGACATTGCACTTGTCAAGCAGGCACTTGTGCCATGGAGCTATCTCCCTGGCCCTGATTACTTGATTCTTGATCCACTGGGATTATGTGTTTTAGTACTGATGGGGTTATCGGTCTGAGTATGGCTGGGATCATGGGTGTGGCCTAAGGCGGATAGGCTGAGATAGAGAACCTGAATGTGATATAAAGAGAGACAGAGAGACAGACGGAGGTTGTTGTTGCTTTCTACGCCCTGGTTGGTCTGTTGCCTCTGTCGTGATTGTTGCTGTTCTGTCGCCATGAACTGAATGCTCTCTGCCCTGTTCCACTCAGCCTTGGGCCAACCGAATATGGACTGAAACCTCCAGCAACTGTGAGCTAAATAAACCTTTCTTTCCTTCATTTTGAGTATCAGGTATTTGCCTCAGCAATGAGTAAAAGGTAACTAAGACAGTCTGTAGCACAGGTTTAGGAATATCTTTGGTGGTAGCACATTGTCATCCCTTGAGGGTGCCTTGATTTTTGGAAATAGCCAAATGAACAATAAATAAGAGGCAGATTGAGTTGATGTTATGACAAAGAAGTTGGGACTAGAAGATTGTTAGTGATGGAACGTTCTCTCCAGGTGGGCCCAAGCCTGGCTCATCCACAGCTATGTGAAGGAAAGTTCTCTAGCAGCCCCAGAACTCATAGCTCTTGAGGGATGCCTGCAGGAGACAGTGATAATTCTGCTGAGTGTCTTCAGATGTACTTGTTTGAAAACTGGTCTTTTCTGTGCATAATGAAGGAAAATATCTGAAGAAAATTAAGGTGGGTGTGGAAAACAGCTAGACAAAGGTTACAGCTAAAGATCATGTTATAAATACTAATGATGGAGGAATTATCAGTAGGTGAAACTTCTGGGTCTTTCTCTTACATTGGGGGCTGGAAGGACTGATAAACATGCATCTGACAGTGGAAGATGATTGCCAAGTGGTAGCCATGGTTTTGTGTGTGTGTGTGTGTGTGTGTGTGTGTGTGTGTGTGTGTATGGTGACATTTGTATGGAGTGTAATTCTGCTCTAACTCCTACAGAAGTGGCCCAGGACCTCTAGTGGGCTGTGTTTACATGGTTTTTGTTGCTTTATCTTCTGGTATCTAAATTCACAGCTTAATCCCTCCATCCTTAAGTTTTCAACAATCTTGTAGGATACATTCACCAATCTTATACTTCTTTGTTCCTATAATTGCTTGTACAAAATTGTTTTGAGGTCTTTGTATTGTGTTAGGAGATTTTATTCTTGTCCTAACATGTTCATTCCTTGCAGGGACTTTTACAGTTACAACTAGTTCAGAGAAGGCTTTCATTGATCTTGAGAGAACTAGCAAATGGGCTTTCAAATGAATGGCCTTGCTTAGAAAATGTCTCATAAATTATACAGGTTCTTGAGAAATGTGATTGGCCATTCATTTGGTTCACATAGTTTGGAGAGCACACAGGAAATGGATATTTAAAAAAGGACAGAGAATGTTCATGTTTTATCTTGTGACTCATCCACAGAGAACCTTGATTTGAAACAAGATACTCAACGGTCACAGTTAAAGGAGGAAAGGATTTTTTTAGCTCACTGTTTGCAGAGGTTTTAGTCCATAATTGGCTGACTCCCAGGCAGGGTGGCGTAGGTGGGGCAGAAGAGAAGCAGTTCACAGTGGGCAGAAGGTAGCAAAGTAACCAGGGGCAACCACACTTCTATCTCTTCTATCTTATTCAGGCTACTCAGAGGGAACAGCATTCTCACCTTTAATGATAGTGCCTTTGATCCTACCATTGCACAATGAATCAATTCCAGCATCACATACTCTAGATCCAGCCATCTCTGAGAATGCCCCATGTATGATTGCATGAGGCTTTGTGGGGACATCGAGACATAGGCCAGGACACATTGTAGAGACCATGCTCGTATAGCACAAGTGCCATAGTGGGCTGTTTATATCATTGAAATCTCTAAAATGTTCACAATCTCTGGGTATAGATATTGGCTGTACTTGAATTGCTGTGCAAATGATTTAAATACTCATGCAGTTGAAGGAAATTTGGGAAAACTCATGTAGTGTATTTCCAGATATACATTTACTTTTGATGATTTACCTGCCATTATCCTTCTTCAGTGCAGATCACAGGAGTCTATATTTTAAAAATAAAGCGTTTATATTGTGATTATACCTGAGTGTTTGGTATTTTCTTGAAGGTACTAAGTGAATAGAATGCTTGCTTATTAACAGAAACTGCATATGAACTCAGAACTTATTGGCATTGTTCTCTCTTTTATTAAAGCCATGACATTGGTGGGGTTTTGCTCAAATAAAACTTTTTAGTAAAGTTGTTAAGGGTTGGGACAGTTTAAGATATGAGTAGAACAGAAGACTGATTTTCCTTTTGTGGGGTGTCATGAAGAGGATTGTTCTTAGAGAACAAAGTTATGGTGTTAGTGTAATAATCGAGAGGTTCATCCTGCCTTGGCGTGCACAAGACTGTGTTATGGCTCTTATTTTAGGACTCTTTCCACCTTTCACATAGGCTGTCACCACAGGCAGAACTTCACAGCCTGGCCTGAACCCTTCCATCCAGAAAGTGTGGCTTCCAGGACCATCTCCATAGCACTTTGACCCATGTGACGGCTGCCCCAGTAGGTTCCCTGACAGTAGGTTCCCTCCTGTCAGGCAGTGTTGTTATTTAATGCAGATTATGGGATCTGTGTTTAGATGGTGCCAAATAGATTTCCATGAAACGGCTTGAAAGAGTCCTCTGAGATAATTAGTCTGTTGAAATCAGTCAGAGCTGAAAACATGATGGTCAGTACAAATGTCCTAGGGTCCCGCACAGAACGACCACACTCACTGTGAATGTCCTAGGGTCTCACACACAGTAATACTTGCATCCCTGCATTAGTTCTCTTACAGCTGGCGAGTGATGCTTTGCCCTGCGACATGACCTTGGCCCTTGCTTATCTTCTTGCCTTACCACAGGTAAGTTGGTCCTTGGGAATGAAGAGTTTTAAATAAGCCAAGGGATCTGTTCTGGCAACATTTCTCAGTGGCATTGTTTCTCGTGGGTCTCGTTACCTGCTGATGTTTGTAGGAGCCTATCCACAGAGAGAATCCTACAGCCTTTGCATGAAGCCTGCTTCAAATCTATATTTCTCTCAGCTTACCTGCCTGGCACTGTGTTCTGAATTTTCACACTGTCCTGTTGAAGTGCAGCTTGACCTTGGGTGACATGATGGAAAGTTGTGTCTCCCTCCTGGGTCATGACACGAGATGGAGTGGCTTGTATTCTCCTGCTTACTTCTTTCCCCTGCATTGATGACATCCTGTTCCTTTCTAGGTGTTAGATGCGAACCGCTGCTTTGAGAAGCAGTCACACTCAGCACTGTCCCTCCAGCTGGCAGCATACTACTACAGCCTCCAGATCTATGCCCGCCTGGCACCGTGCTTTAGTGACAAGTGCCACCCTCTGTACAGAGTGAGTCCACTGGCCCCCTCTTTGTTCCTGGGGGAGCCCAACTTTTCCAGCCAAAGCACACAATTCCTCTTTGTGACCAGGCTCAGCCTATGTGACTCAAGTCACTGTTGTTTGTCTGCCTACCATAAGAGTGGAGCTTCTCACATTTACTGTGACTAATCATCACCTGCTACCCGACTTTCTCTTTTGTTTACTTTAGTTTTCTAAGTACTAAGCACCATGGTAGAGGCTAAGTGGAGGATTGATGCTGTAATTCATTGCCCAAAAGGAGAATAATTGTCCTAACTCAGGAAAGAGGGCAACATGAGTCTTTGAGAATGCTGCATTTTATTTTTAAGCCAGAGATATAAAAGTGATATAGAGATAGAGTACTGGAACTTGGTATTCCTGCTGCCACAAGATTCCCACAGCTTTCTTATACATGCCTATATTGTTGACTTCTGAGTGAAAATACCTGAGCATCGCCTCTGGCTGCACCAAAGTGGTTTTGGTCCCAGCATGCAGGCCTCTCTGAGACCTGCACCTAGAAAGATCAGATGTGTTGAGCTAAGTCTGGAGAGCTGAAGGAGAGCCCACCAGCTCCAGCTCCCATGCTGGGTATGTAGAGAGGGAAGCCAGACTCGCCTGGGCCCTACTACCCTCACACCTGATCATGAACAGAGTGTGTAAAAGCATCTCCATAGCTAGGCATAGTGATGCATGACTGTCGTCCTAGCAGTGTGGGAAGTGGAGGCAGGAGGATCACAAATTCAAGCCATCCTGGACAGCTTAATGATTTAGTGAGACTTTGTCTCAAAATAGAAAACAAAAAACAGCCAGCATTGCAGCTAACTATAAGGTTCTGGGTTTAACCTGTGGACTTGCAATAAGAAAAGAAACACCTCCCCCCTTAGGAGTAACACTGCATGGGAAAGAAACATCATATATATGATAAGTAAATCAAATATATAGTCAAGCTAAAGCAAAGGGATAGGGAAGTGGTGGTGGGGTGTCCCACTCAGACAATGGCCTTAGAGGAAGACCAGATTCGCTCTCATAGTCTGGTCTTCCTCTAAGGCCACTGTCTCAGTGGTGCCTTCCCTAACCCTGTTCAAAGAGCACTGTTCCCCCGTCCTCCTGGGTGGAGGGCATGGAGGACAGGACTAGCAACAGGCCATAGGAATGCTGTTCTTACGTTGTTACAGAGAAACCAATATCAGTCCAAATGAAAGACTCTTTGCACTGATGTGTTAGAAGGCATCTTTTATTATGCTAGCCAGGTAGAGAACCAAGAGGTTCAAATCACCACCCAGAGTCAGGTTTGAGTTCAGTTTAAATATGGTTTGTGAGTGGGAATTACAAAGCTAATAGGTTATTACATGATTGGTTATAAGGAATACAAAAATATGTCACATATAGTCAGGCAAATTTCTACAGGAGTATTCTGGGCAGGAGAGAATCTGAGAAAAGTAGATAGATTTAAAAATGTCCTTGGGGGGCTTTCCTGTTAGTTCAGTAGTTTAAGCGCTTGTGGGAGCAATCCCAGCCAGACATGGAGTGGCAGTTTGCTCCCCACACCCAACCTTAAGGTAGCCTGAACCAGCCAAAAAAAACACTTCTCAACTTTTGGGCTGGGGAGATAGCTCAGTAGTGTAAGTGCTTGCCTGCCAAGTGCAAGGGCCTGAGTTCAATCCCTGGTTCTGCAAAAAAAAGAAAGTGTACTTGAGCATCCTTGAAACAAGTTGGAGTCACTGCATATTTTTAAACTATAAGCTGGACACAGTCAGTTTGACTCTCACATTGTTAAGGGGGAACATCTGGGCCTCGACAGTCAAGGCTTGCTAGGTGACAAGTGGTAGAAGTGTAGTCACAGGTTATGAACTGATTTCTAACTCTTGTTACAATATGCCTACAAGTCTGCTCTTCTGTAAGTGTGCCCTACAGTGTCATTTTCACAAGGTGTTCCAGTTGGTGTTCACAGCCCACAATGTCACATTCAAGGAGAGAGAAGGACTGAAATGTGGTCTGTGATCAGAATCTGGGGATTCTGATTTGTGATTGGGAAGTACAAAGCTAATAGGTTATTACATGATTAGTTACAAGGAATACAAAAATATGTCACATATAGTCAGGCAGCTTTCTACAGGAGTATTCTGGGCAGGAGAGTGCAGCTGTGGGAAAGCCCAGGCTGTGACCATTTCCTGGTCAGAGTCTGTACACTTCGTCACTACTGAAATAGATTTCTTCAGATGGACTCCCAGTGAGTCAGCATGGAGGCAGGCACCAGAGTGGCTTCAGTTTGTTGCCTGTACATTACTACCCCGGGGGAGCTGAGCTTTTTCTCATCTGTCATTTGCACTGCTTTTTAACCCATAACCTGCCTTGGGTGTCTCCACCCTGCAGCTGTGTGCTGCACAAACTGACTCTGGAGGAGCTGTGTGCGTGAACCTGTGTGTGTCCAACCCTGCATGTGACCACATGTGTCGCCTTGAGCTTAGCTGATATGTAGCTTTCTACAGTGCTGACTGACAGACAGTCGTCCAATACATCTCCATGCTGTGCTACTGTCTGCCTTGATCCCCTCATTTCTGTGTTTAAGACCTAATACACACCTGGCCAAAAAACTGAGGAGGAGGGCTAAGGTGATAGCTTGGTGGCATAAGTGGCTGCCTGGCAAAATGCAACGACCCAGGTTTGGTCTCTGGTACCATATGCCATGCTGACCTTGGGACTCAAGATACACTGAGCTGGCCACAGAAACCAGGTGTGGTGATGCACACCTGTAATCTCTGTGCTGGGGAGGCTGAGACAGGAATATCACTATGAGTCTGAGCTGTGTAGTGAGATCCTGTACCAAATAATTAAATAAAACATTAAAAAAATTTAAAAAGAACTCAGGAGGGGAAAAATGGCGTACTATTAAAAAGTCAGTGTTCGTCTTTTGTATCTGTTCAGAAATAGTGTGAAGTTCTGCATTTTTATTCTATTTTTTGTCTTTTTGAGAGGGATTTTGCTATATAGTTCAGTTTGACCTTAAACTCACTTTGTATCCCAGGTTGGCTTTGAATTTGCATTGATCTTTCTGCCTCAGCCCCTGAGTGCTGGCATGAGATATGTGCACTATCATGCATGGCAGGATCTTCATATTTATATATTATGCATATATATATATATATATGTTTATGTAATGTTGGAATAATAATGTATAATATATGTTTATATATTATACAAATGGAAGTCACTCATACTGTATGGTATCTGGACTTGTTCTATGTAAATCTTACCTTTATAACTATGATGAAATATGTCTTGAAGTATGATCTTTGTAGCATTCTTTTTATTTTTTCCATTTATTTATTTAAATTTTATGTATTTGGTACAGGTACATACTGCACACCTTGGACTTGTAGTAGTGACCCTCCTGTTTTCAGCCTCCCCAGCACTGAGATTACAGGCATGTGCCACCATGCCCAGACTTGGTTGCTGGCTCAGCGTGCCTGGGAGGGTGGGACCAGTGTGGCCGGTGGTGTTAGGGATCAAACCCCTGTCCCTGTGCTTGCCAAGGCAAGTACTTAGTCTGCTGAGCTATCTTGCTGGCCATATAGCATTCTTTTTAAAAAATGTTCAGAAGATGAAGTCAGTTAAAGATGGAAATATGTCTTTTTGTTTATGGTCTGTAGAGTCTAACACAGCAGGTATGAAATTCAAAACCTTATGGTAGATGTTTCTAGGATGTGTTTTTTAAAGCTAGTAATTGAAAATACTAAGTAGAAAATTATCTCAAGGAAAATAACAACCCTATAGGGGAAGCATACCACCTGTTTAAAACTTCCCAGACAATATTGAGCAGAAATGGAGACTATTATACCAGAATGGATTTATTATTCCTACTAGTGAGCAGTAGATTGAGTCAGTGAGCTTTCCATTGTCGTGAATATTTATTCATATTTTTCAAATTTGATCATATTTGTTAGATTATATTTCATTCAGCCCCTGAAGAACTAACTTCCACATTTGGGGAAAAAGTAGAATAATTTAGCTCTTCCCACTATTCCTTTTTACATTCTTGGTGCTTTTTTATGCCAGTATTTTTAGAGCCTGTGATATTTTACAGTATCAGTCTGATACTCAACATGGATCATCTTGAAGCTTACCCATAAAGCCCTTTGCAATCTTGCTAGGGGCTAAAGGCTTTTCTCCTGACAAATTATGTCATGAGACTTGTGGAGGAAAGATGTGTGACTGTGCACCAAAGAGGAGAACCCAGGTGTGTGCCACAGGTGATGTGAGGGGAGGCAGCCGTGGGACTGTGTGCCAGGACTCCTCTAGGATGGCTGTGCGGCTGGGATGCTGTTGTTACGTGGATGGTGTGTGTGCACACCTCTGCCAGTCACTAGCTCGGAGGTCTTTGAGCAAGAGCTCAGGCCACTTGGCTGTTACAGTGATGGACAGAGGGGTGCTTTGAAGTCCCATGCTGATCTGTGTCCCCTGGCAGGCTGCTGTGCCTGTGTGCATGTTTTTTATGGGTGAGGAAACAATGAAGCAGCAGCTCCGCATCATTCTCTGCTAAGCATCGAGCTGGGCTGCAGACTCAGCTGGTGGGTCAAAGCGAGACCCTGTCCCAGAGGACTGACTGCATGCTTCCTGGGAAAGGTCTACACCCAGAAGCTGTCATTCATATTATGAGAAGGAAAAGATGCAACAGATGTACAATTAAAGTGTATGCTTTTGTACCAAGTTCCACACTTGTCCTGTGGGTCACTTGTTCATGTGGTTTTATAGTTGCCATTTCCTGGATACCTCACAACATGGAAGCAGTTTGTCATTGCTGGTTTGCAGGTGACACCCTGAAGTTCATAGTCACTAAGTGGTCGTACAAAGTCTGCTGGCTACTAAGCTGGTCATGTTTGTGCTCATTTTAAATGGTTCTTCTTAACTGACAAAGGCGATCCTGCGTTTTTTTCTGCTACATGTGAACTTGAAAGTTGCTGTGACTTTCTGCAGGGTGCATAAGGGTCTCTCTGCAGGTGTCAGCAGAGACAGTTATGCACATCATTCTTCTATGCTGCCAGTTGGTGGTGCTGCTCTCCACCTGGCCCTGGGGTTTGTGGCAGGTTAACTGATGGTCAGCATGGAACACCCAGCTCAGCTGGTGTCCCTGGGTGCAGAAGGCCCACCTGAGAATTGCTGTCGACAGCACAGAGGGAGAACTGGAGGGGAAGATGGCGAGGTGTTGATTCTCCTGGAAGAGCCTGTCATGCTGGTTTTCCTAATATAAATGTGGCTGTTCTTATTGTCAGAGGAGCTCAGATCTTCACTGTCACTGAGGATGGCTGCAGTGCTCTTTTGGGAAGCTCTGGCTCTTACCTTGAACATCGCTTCCTGGCTCCAGTGCAGATCCCTCAGCCTGCTAGCACAGATCTTTATTCCTGCTAGAGCAGACTTTCTAGCTTCCACTACTGACCTTTGGGCCTTCCCAGTGTAGATCCTTGATGCAGGTTTGCATGAGATGTTTGGGACTCCAGGCCTCCAGCTTGCCTTGTGCAGGACATTGCCATTTGATCCAGGCCCTTGGCTGGATTCTTTGGGGTCTCTAGTGTGTGGACAGATTTATTGCACTCTTTTGTATTTGACTCTTTGGGTGATTACTATGAAATACTCCTGTGAATTATGCATTCTGTATTAAATCTGTTTCCTAGTAAACCCTTACTACAACATGGGTTTTATAAGCATCAGAACAAAGTGAGAATGTCAGTGAGATGCAGCCCTATTGAGGTGGTGACAAGTATGTAGGCATGGTAGCTGGTGTCTAGGCCTGACAGCCCAGGAGTGCTGTCTCTGGGCCCGGGTAGCAGCAGAAGTGCTATGCCCATACTGGAAGGTTCAGAGTGGTCCCCTGAGAAGCTCAGTCAGCAGAGAGAAAAAGACTGAGTTAAAGGGCAGCGTAGCCATTCTAAGAACTGAGGCTGGGTTCCCTTTTATCAAGTCCTTTGCCAGAAGTACTGTTCCCAAGTACTGTCTAGTTATGGTTAGATTTGGCCTATTTCATCCTTCTGGAGGAAGGAGGGAGAGATTGATATATGATTTACCTCCTGGTTTCAGTGGGTTTGATCCATGGCTAGCTGGCTCTCTTTTCCTTTCAGTTTCAGGTATTAGGAATTTTTTAACCCAGTATTGGGAAAGTGACTAATATAATTACCAAGAAATAAGAAGACAACTTCTAGTAAAGGCTAGGGTATGTACTGAAGTCTGCATGGTAGCTACGACCAGATAGAAAGATGAAATACACAGGCCAAATCTAACCATAACTAGACAGTACTTGGGAACAGTACTTCTGGCAAAGGAGTACATAATACGTGCACACAAAGAAAATTTGTTAAAGTGAATGAATGAAAGGTAGCCTTCTACCTTGTTGTGGCATTTAGATGCATGTATTTTGACTTAAGACACTTTTCTGTGATTTTTAGGAATAGGACTAGGTACACATAGAGGTAGGGAAAAATTAAATGCAGTAAGTCTGACTTTTGCTTAGATCCACCTGCTAGGGTCTAGGCTTTCTTTAACTGGTTTTCATCCATGCTCTTCACTTGTTCCTTCACAGGATCAAGTGAGACTTTCAGGTATAGTTGGCAGCAGACTGGGCCCTGACAAGTCTCCCGTGTGGCTCCAAATGATGCTTCTACCCTCCAGAAATGTGGCAGCTTGCTAAGTTAGGTGTATGTTACCAAGAACCAGGGTAGATAGATCTGGGGTTTTCCCCACTTTGCTCACCTTAAAACATGTCCTGCGTCATCCCAGAAATGAGTGATGGAGTGAGTTAATGCTGTCTTCCATGCTTTCTGTCAGTAATTCTGGAATCTGCTTTGTTGACACCCAGATCCGTGTTAGTGCTAGCGAATGTTGCTGGCTCATCCTTGCTGTCCTTCCCTGCTGGCTATTGGCTTCTGGGTTTTGTTATACTAGAATAATTTTACTGCCTTTGAGAAGCTGCTAAGAATCATGGGGTGCTATCCCACTGAGCCCCAAATCAAGCAGAGTAGGAGTTGGTTGGATGCTTTGTTATGTAACCCGAAGTGTTCCTGATTCTGGGATCTAGTGAGAGCTGGGTTACCAGATTAATAATGTCCTTAATATCAGTTACTATGGACTGATTAGGCCTGCAATCTCCCAAATGAGTGGACAGTGAAGTCTTGAATAAGCGAAACAAGTGGTATGCTTGTAGGATTCCAGTAGGATGACAAACCTTCTCACAAATTTTGAGATTCTCTGAGTTCTGACCAAGAACTTCACTTGGTGGCCCGTATTCATTAGGTTTTCAAATAAGGGGAAAAGATATTGAAGAAAATGAGGGGGACTCTGGAGAATTCCCTTATCTTTAGGTTAGCTTTTATTGTAGGAGTGAAGAATCTGAAGCTGCAGCCTACTTTTAGTTAATTGAAGTTGGAGCCAAAGGTCCTCAGCTGTGGCCTTATCTGTCCTTTGAGGTGTCACAGCTTCACAGGCTAATACAGGCCTCAGCGAGGACCAGCATTCATTTCCTATGAATTGCTGCCCATCTCCAGACAAGGGCCTAATAAGCCTTAGGCAAACTCACATATAAATATGGAAAGCCGATCGGTTAATACTGAATCCTGCTCAAAGCCCTTTGATCTGTCATTTGGTTTTTGTTTTCGTGATTCCCTCTGGAGAAAGCCTGTTCTCTGTAGCTTCTTAGGGTGGGGCTGTTGAGTTGCAGCTTTCATTTTGGAAGCACTTTGTGTTGGTCCCCAAATATGCATCCAGAGGCAAGAGTGATGAAATTTCTGATGGGGGAAGTTGCTATAAATGATCTTGTGCAGGTAAGAGTACAATGCAGGTTTTTAGGAGGCAAAGCAGCAAGAAGTATTGCTTTTGAAGTGGGAGAGGTTTTCAGTGTAGAAGGACAGAGTGGACATCCCATGTATCTGGCCTGAATTCAAGTCCTGGCTTTGTGGACTGCAGTGTCCTCTGTGCTGGCTGCAGGCCACGATGCTCAGTGTGAAAGACCACTTGTGCCAGGTGGGCACAACTTTTTCTCTGTCCCTCCCATGTTCATGAAGGTGAGTGCACATCTGATGGATCTTCCATTCCTTTCGCAGGCTGACCCCAAAGAGCTGATCAGGATGGTCACCAGCCATGTGACTTGTCATGGTCACGAAGCCTGGCCGGAGGACCTGGCCTCACTCACCACTCAGCTGCACTACTACAATGAGCGGCTGCTGGACCTCACACAGGCACAGCTCCTGCAGGGCCTGGGCAAGGGTGTGGATGTGCAGCGCTTTACTGCCGATGACCAGTACAAACGGGAGACCATCCTCGGGCTGGCAGAGTAAGGGCACCTTTATCTTATGAGGGGCTGGGTCTGAGATACACACAAACTGTGCTCCCAGAATACCATTCTTAGTCCTTTTGTGACTGACACGTACTGCAGCTGCCCGCAAGGCTGGCCCATTATCCTGGTCATAGGAAAGGTGCTTGTGTTCTCCCAGACAGCAATAGACGGCATACAACGCTTCCAGCCAGCACACATCAATGGAAAGCACTAGGCCTGTTGATGTTAAAGTTCCCCGAGCCTTTGGTAGTCTTCTGCCAAGATTATGATATAGTAGGGGAAGTAGAGGGTCAAGGGAGAGGTGGGGTAGTTATTGGTGGATTCGTATAAGTGGGGTTGCCAGAAAATCTTACTCTCCAAAGTACATGGCACTTCATTGTGTGCAGTGGCACATGCTTGTAATTTCAGCATGTAGGGACGATCATGAGTTTGAGTCCTGCCTAGGTGACTTTTTTTTATTTTTTTTTTTAGTTTTTATTTTTTAATAAGAAATAATATGATAGTTTCAAAACACGTTATTAGTGCATTCATAATAATTGATACATTGAATATTGTTGTCCTCATAGTAGTTATACAGACACAGGGTATAGACATGATAAATTTTCTAATCTATATTAGTAGGGGAGGAAAAAAAGAAAAAAACAAAAAAATTTTT
>PVKN010020277.1:0-15994 GCA_004027915.1 Capromys pilorides
TGTGCTGTTACCTTTGGTCAGTATCTCTAATAGAGGTTGAGTGAGGCCATGCATACACAGCCCACCTTCCTCCTGGGATCAGCTTGTTGTGCGGTTTCCAGAGTTTTGCTCATCACCATTACTAGTATTGCCTGAAAAGTGGGATCTTAACACCTGCATACAGAAAATCCATGTCTTTCAACCAGGAAAGGTAGGGCTGACCCACAGTGTGTGTCATTCTGCAAATTAGTAACATGGACCATTTGGAAGGCTGTTGCTTCCTTCTAGCTTGGAGACACTTGGATACTTGGCAAGGAGATATCAGGAAGTAGTTTTAGATGCTTATCCTGCCCTGTCTAGAGAGAGTATCTGTAGGATGGGTACAGATTTCCCAGGTGGATACAGATGAGCATCATTTCTAGGTAAAGCTTCTCTCCTCAGGATGGTGAACATCCCCTCCTAAAAATAATGACAATACTCTATTTGGTGCTACTCAGTAACTCTGAGTATCCATCCTTATCCTATGATCCCTGAGGGTCAGACTCAGCAAGCACGACATGGGGGCCGCTGACTGTAGGTATGAACCGAAAAGGCCCTCAGCTTCCTGAAGCACCACTCCAGCCCCTTTTCTGAGTGTTTCTTATTTCTTGTGATTCAGCCAATAGAAACCTTGATCCTGGAAGGCATCTAACTGACCTCAACTCTGTGTAAAACAACACGGGTGCTCCAAAGCAGGGGGTCCTGAACTTCCTGAATAAATGGCCACAGGGAGTACAGCTGAGATTCCCTCGCCTGGAATCAGCTGGAACATAGCCTCATCTACATGAGATAGCTCTGATTGGCTCCTGCTCTAGACCCCCACCCAGGCAAAACAGCTTTTGTGGTTTATAATGAACTTGGAGTTTCAGTTCCAAATCGCAGAAGTCTCCAGTTCAGAGACTAAAGTATGTTGTGTCTACAAAACATGTGCTTCCTTTGTCTCAAAAAATTTACATTTTATAGACTTTCAAAATAGGAACATGGCAGCTGCTTAACTCCACCTACTGGAGGTTATTCTTTCCTGATGCAAATTGCTGCTTTGCTGCTTGCACAAGGTTCTGCTCATGTGCGTGATTCCTTGCTAATGGTGGGAGAGGAAGCCTTTAGACTTCAGGAGCTACTTGATGTAGTAGAAAGTAATTTTTGTCTCTTGAACTAAATAGTGAATGCTTCTCCTCTTGTTTAAACAAGTGTTTCTGTGACCACCCGCAAGGCAGTGGTCCTGGAAGGCAAGTTCTGACCACTTTCTGCTGGACATGCATGTAGGAGGTTTGCCAGTGCTGAGTCTCAATGTCACCAAGTGTAGTTGTGTCATGACAGTGATGTCTCACCACGCTAGGTGGCCTGACTTCATGAAATATGGAGTTGATATGGGCTTACTTGGGAAGTTGATGAGCTGTAAGTGCAGCAGGGCACACCACTCATTCCTAAAAAGGGCTGGGTGGGATGAGTCTTGAAGGCAGCAAGAGGACTGCGCACTGCCACTACCCACTTACTGCCAGAACCCAGGATTTTTCAGAAGGAAAGTACAGCTCAGTCCACAGCACATTTGGGTCTGTAGGGACACTCTCATGGGCAGCATACCACCTACCATCTGCCATCTCAAACTCCAGAAATCCCACCTCATCTCCCATACCTGTGATCCATGAAGGAATTACCTGCCCCATTGTCACAGCTCTTTGAAGACACCAGAAGATGCTTCTATAGCAGGCTGCCCCTCACAGGTGGGGAGCTCTGTAGGAGCTACATGCCCCCAAGATTGCATTCCATCCTCAACTGTTTTTCTTGCACATCTTTGATTTTATCTTTCAGCTGTCATTTTGATCTTACACACCTTTGTGTCTTGGATGTTGTGAGTCTATTCAGAGTCATTTAGGGGCATCTGATCCACCACAACCAATTAAAAAAAAAGTCTCCAGATCACAGCAAGGCTGGCTCACAGGGCCATGAGGAACTGAGTCTCTGCTGAGGGTGTAGGCTGCATTTAGAAATGTTCTTAGGCCATTAGGCCATGAAAGCTTTCATTTGTTTAACACCCTAAGGTTCTTGGTAAAGAGTAGGTGCATGAGTGATCAGGGATGCGCTCTCCTGATTTTTCCTCTACTGATATTTCTTGGCATTTGGGATCAGAAGGATTTCCTGCATGTCTCTGTAGAGTGACAATCCTTGTATTCTTCTATTCTGTTCCAAGACAACTTGGATTTCCTTTATTTTAAATTATATACTGAAATATTAATATGTATTCAAGTCAGCCAAAAAGGAAATGTTGATTATTGTGGGTGCTAGGATATGCATCACCTAACAGAAATTGTTTTAGGATTCTTCAAATTACATTGACTGTTGAAATTTAGTCATAGATTTATAATCTCACTGAAACAGGAGGAAGATCGTGCTAGAGGTGGATGAAATCTAATCAAAAGAAAGCAGAGTACAGAAATCCAAATCAAGAAAGAAGCAGTATACACCACTGAATGAATACTTATAAGATACTGGTGGTTTGTGACCTCAGAAATACTCATTGTATCCTATGGGAAGAAATGAGCCAATTAAGCATTGGACACAACTTACCAAGTTATTACCCACCTGATTTTTGGTGAACTTCCCTAATCCTTACAAAAGTTAAGATGTTTTCCATTTCCTTGCATGACCTGTTGAATAACTCTAACTGATTAGTATCAGTTGAGTAGAATCTGTCCCAATCTGGCAGCATCATAAGCATCCAGCGTGTGTGTATGTGTGTTCTCATGGTTGTCATTCTTACACTGTTTTATCTCTCAATTTTAGTGTTTGCTGATATGATCAGCTTGATCTAGCACTCTAGCTATGTATTGTTAACAAGTATAATTCATAATTGCATGGACTCTGAGAAGTGTAGCTTAGCTAAGATTGAAGATCCTAGAAGCCTAGTCCTCCTGTTGATGGGAGATTTGCCTTCTCTGCAGCTAGTACATGGTTTCTTGAAAGTGTGAATATGTATACAAAGCCAGCCTATGGGTGGAATAAGATTCTTTGGGGCTCTTGTGTTACACATCTAGTTCAGAATGGCATTTTTTTCAAGAATGTACTTGAAAGAGACTTTTTCTCTATGAGGCCACAGGAAATGCATGACTCAGCAATTGCCAGAGCAAACATAATGCAGGACATGGAACTTTCCAAGATTGACTTATGCAATTTGCCCACAGAGTCAACTGTGAGAGTGTACTCTAGATCTGAAGAATGGGCCATGGTCCTGGACACGTGGTAATGTTTTTTATGGGTCCATACTATGAGGCTCAGTTATCTGCAGTGGAGGACTGAAAGATCTGCAGTGGGAAACTCAAGGGCCAGGGATGAAGCATCGCTGCCAGACAGCTGAGGGATCTGTTCTGAGCCAGGAGCCAGTGCTAAATATGAAAGCAAAGAACAGACTTCCTCTGAAGAGAGAAGCAGCCACTCTTGCCAAAAGGGAGGCCCAGACCTCAACTGAAGCTTCACTGAGGAAAATCACCATGATGTCTAACTCTCCTGTTCTTTTTATGGGATCTACTTGCAGAACCAATGCATCTGGGCATTCTTCATTGTTCCCATGTACCTGGACATTCCCACTCTAGTTTACAGTCACCAAAGGAAGTATGACACTGACACCACTTGCTGCCCTTTTATACCTGTCTATGTGTCCTGCAACACAGGATCTCTGCTTGAACTGTTTGCCTGAAATAGACCATGCACAGTTGCTGCCAGAAAGAGTATTTTCCTTTTGGGATACCATCACTAACAAATCGATATTTTGAATGACTTTTTAATGAGACATAACATCATTGAAATAATGATTCAGGTTGGCAGAGGGAATTTTTAATTGATAGAGGAACCGCTGGTGCCCATTTTGGATTCTAATGTGTTTTATCCATGGGTCTGATGGTCCCCAACTTCTGATTTTGGCTGATCACTATATAACATGTCATTTTAATTTTTGCAACTGTTTTCTTATAATTCCAGGTTGGCTTAAGGAAACTTGGGGAAACATAAATGAGGGGATAGTATTTCTGATCAGAGATTGTCTCCTGAGTGACACTTGGACACGTGTTTTTCTTGATCGAAATGGTAGTACTTTTCTGAGCCTATGGCTAGCCAGCAAGGACCTGAATTAAGGGCTGAAAGAACATAATTCCATACCAAAATGATCAAAAAGATGAGTTCTTGGGGGCAAACCCACTTTGAACTTTACCCTAAGTAATACTCAGGTTTGAGGGGAAAGTGTAGAAACACTGTTTGTTGACTGAGTGTTCTGTTCTACAAGACTTAACAGAGACATCCTAAGACTACGTTGCTTCAGTCTACTGGATCTCCATTTTAGGACCCTCAGCCATAGACTAGGAAATATGTAGACACTCTGTTCCTGTAGCCCAAAGGGAGATGTCTGGGGTTGTTGAGCTGGGGTCATCATGACCATGACTAGAATGGGAAGCATTATCTGGATCAAGCTCTAGCCCTATGTTTGTTGTAAATGGTGCTCTGATCTCTTTTTATACCCCAATTGGCCTCAGTGATGTCTGACTGAGAACAGAAGGTAGAGAAAGGTACTCAGGAGATTCCAAAGTGAAGTAAGCTGAAGTAGACAGGGAAACAGTCTCTTAGGTTCAAGATGCACATGGGAACTGGAAGGAGTAATGCAATGGAGAGTTGACACCAGAAGCTGAGTAATTTATCCAATCTTGGCTCTTTGATGGGGCCATGGAGATAGCTCAGCAGTACAAGGATCACCCTGGCAAGTGCAAGATCCTTAGTTTAATTTTCATTACAAAAAGAAACACCAATAAAAAGGGCATCATGTGCTGTGTCTCATCCCCAACTGCTGAAAGCCGTTTGTGCCTCTGTGAGTCTGCTATACTTCAGCGTCCACTCTGCTCAAGTCATGGGAATGTGCACAAATCTAAGAAAAACTGTCTTTGTGTACTGGTTTGTACACTGAATGTTTGGGGTGATAATAGAATATCGGTGTAAGAGCAAACTTTGCGGGAAGACTGAATCAAACTTGTTTCTTTGACTTGCCTTTGAAAAGTCATCAGGATTGGTTAATAAGTTGTTCCTCTTATTATTCTTCAGAATTTATCTGGAGCAGGAAGAATTAGCATAAGCCTGTAGCTCCCAAGATGGACTTGGCTGGTATCGCCAGCTTAGATCCCTTTTTCTGAAGAGGGCTCTCCTCAACACTGTTTGTGTTCACATGCAAGTACTTCAAGGAGGTTGAGGCAAACTAAAGACTGTCAAGTTGCATATTTCCAAAATGAAATTTTCACTGTGGGTGCTATGTGCTTTTCAGCAATGGCATTAGAAGTTTTAGCAGTGGAGTCTTCAAATAAAGGTTCTTGCTTTCTTGAGATTTACTTTGAGCAGCACAGGAGAGAGGATGTCCTTGGGGAGCTTGCTGAAGCATCATCACAGGTCAGGATCCTCTGGTCTTTATGCTCCCATCGACTCATAACTTTGGTACTTGAGAAAATGGTTGTAAATCCACATTGTGCTCAGAAACAAACAAAAATGAGTTTGTGGCAAAGCAGCTATACTATGAGTGTAAAAGTCCACTCAAATCGATAATACGCGTTCCAAGTTGTAGAAATGTGTTCTAAAGCATCAACTAGCATAGAAAGTTTATGGATAACAGTAAAAGGATGACCCTTTCACATAGTAAGTGAAACAGTGATAATTCTACATAAGCCTGTGTTTTAATTGTTCTTCAAGGCAAGGAAGTGCCTGTCATCTAAACCCAAGCCCACTGGGCTTCTAGCAGGAAGGCAGAGTACAATACCCTGGTCTCGTTTACTG
Organism: Capromys pilorides; assembly: GCA_004027915.1. Lineage (NCBI taxonomy): Eukaryota > Metazoa > Chordata > Mammalia > Rodentia > Capromyidae > Capromys > Capromys pilorides. The sequence continues at coordinate 5,821 of PVKN010020277.1, forward strand.
GCAGGAAGCCCTAGAGTCCTTCCTTCTTGTTTCTGACTTCTAAGAGGCTGTTAGAGAGCAAAGCTTTACTGCCTCTGCAAGCACTCTGGGGTGTCCATGTGCAGAGCTGCTTTCTTTGAAGCATCTGCAAGTGGCAACTGTGGATTTCAATCTCTACATATGAAACATGGAAAATAGGACCACTTGTCTGCAGGAGGCAGTCTGCCCCTGAGAAGTTCCAACATTCTTGGTCCTGAGTAGAGCCATTAATGAAGAGGTCAAAGTTTGTGAGTTGGCACACTGAACATGTTTGCTAAGGATTCTTCCTTGTTTGTATAAAGAGGGGAGAGCAGGCAGATTGGGCTGAGGAAGTTTGCCTATCATGCTGTGTTCTGATGGCCATAGTGGGCTGTTCTGTAGGTCTCCAGTGTCCTTTATCAGGCCTAAAAATGATTTCACTGGACACATTCTATTGCTCAAGTAATAGCTTTCCTCATTTCAGGTCATGCTGTAAGACTGGGTGATTAGATCCTATTCAATGGGGTCTAAACTAACCTACACTGTAGGAGGAACACATGGTGCTCTTTGGTGCACACAAAAGGGAGCAATCAGGGACAGTTTGGACCGTTAGAAAGCATATTTACCTCAGTTACTTCCTTACCTGTGGTTTTCTACTGACCTTGGGAGGGAAGGCCTTCCCTAAGGAAGGGAGAGTAGTGAAGACTAATCAAAGTATTGCCCCATGTGGGCCGATGGTACCCCCACCCCCATGATGTTTCTTGTGACATTTGCACACTGAACAAGGTGACTCGCAGGTTCATGCCAATTGAGAGAGTAATGTGAAATTGGAGTTCTGCCCCCATCTCTCCCCAGTTTTGAGCTGTCTTTGGCCAGGATTCTGGCATTTTCAGCACATCTTTAAGCTGCTTGCATGTTAACAAGCCGGGTCCTATACCTTCCTCCTGCCACCTGTGCCAGCACTTTGGAAGAGAAGACAGTGATAGCAAGAGAATTTTTGCCACAGAAATTTTATCTTTGAGTTATTTTCCTTCTCCCTAAGGGGAAATTGTGCCTTATTTTTTAAGCAAGTGACCAAGAGGGGAAGAGTATGGATTTTTACTTGTTTTTTTCTGTAGTCACTGGGAGTCTTTTCCCATGCATCAAGGGCATCTCTGTCATTAGCCAGTTGCGCATATATGTGTTAAGAGCAGAGGGTGATGCAGGACTTAGAAGATCCTCACTTCTGCTGGCTGCAGGCCAGGCACAACAGAATGGATCTGCCTCTTCCTTGTTATGCTATAGTATGGGGTTTTCATGGCATTCCCAGAATGAAGCCTGGAGTTCGTGAAGGGATTTGCTTTAGAGGCAAGTGTTCCCCAAGGAGCAGTTGCAAAATACTTGCATTTCAAGGTCTGTCTCTGTGCCTGGTGCCCCACTGCCCAGCTGGCATTGACTCAGAGCTGGTCTCCAAGGAGTGATGAGGCCTCATCATTCAGATGAGAAATGCTCTTGCATCTGCGTAGAAACTGATCCGTGAGTTTGTTGCTCTCTCTATGCACATAAAGAGGTCAACACACTGAGGAGTGCATTAAGCTGATGTGGACTGAAGGGAGTCTATGAGCTGCACCACGGTCACCTTCATGAATTTCTAGCCCATCTCTGGGATGTGAGACTTACGAACATCAGCACCAGCCTGACCCATTGTGTCTTTCAGTTTCATGAAGGACTAACCTGGTATGTGGGAAGTTCTGCAAGAAAGACAAGACTACTCAGAAGGCTGTAGGGTCTGCCTAATTGGGATGAACTTGAATAGGCAGAGATAGGGTTGTTCACCATGTTCTGCCTGTAGGCATCCATCAGGGTATGCCAACAGGAGATATGTGGAGAATATTCATTCAGTAATGATCATCTTTCTAAGCTTGTTTTTCCCCACTATGTAACATGTTGTTGCCTATAATATCCAGATAAGGTGGTGACCATGCCAGAGAGAGATGCTTTGTGTATCACACTGTTAGGATGGATCTTAGGTCAGATTTTATATACCTAGGCATTCTCTGCATGTTACTGACTCTGTGGCTCTGGATCTGTAAGCTGTAGAACCACACAGGTAGCTTCCTGTCCTATTTAGCCCACTACAAGTGGTCACCATGCCATTAACACTGTGCCCCAAGTGCCAGAGATGGACCCTGATGGTGAGTTGTGCTTAAGAGATGACTCCTGAGGACTTTAGCTACCTCAATGGCCATGTGGGCTATGCTGAGTGGCAGACTCTAGCTCACAGTCTGGGTGCTTCACTGTGAGTTCAAAGGATGGGAAAGCATTCGTTTTACACATGTTTTGTGTGTAGATTTTGTGCTTGGATTCCTAGAGAACATCAGATCTCTAGATAAAATAGCAGTAAGTTGACTTTTTTTTGTCCATAGTACAATATATACAGAGTCTGACTACACAGAATGGACTTGGTGATCGTCCTGTTTTAAGCCTCCCAAATCCTGGGATCACAGGCCTGTCCCAACCTTAGAATCCTGATGGGGTAAATAAAAGCCTCCATCAGTAAACACTCTCAGTGCTGCTGTCCTGAACAGCTGTGTTGTCTGTACTTGTAGCCTCACAATTTTTGTTTTCTGTTGTGAAGGTGGGCTCTTGCCATGAATCTCTGAAGCCATCTATACCTGACAAGAAAAGATGCATCTTACTCCATTTGTTCCCCCCTTGTCTTCAGGCTTTCCACTTTTTCTTGAATAAACATTAGTATGAGCAGGAATCAGTGCTGGTGCTGATCCTACAAGCATAATCCACACAGTCAAATTTTTCTCCATCTCTATCCTTTACCATGTTCTGGGGGTGGCTGTTTGTTGACTGCATTGACACATCAGACTTCCTATGTTCATGTTCCTGTTCTTCAGAATTGTGCCAATAGTCAAACAATCTATATTGGTTATATTTTATGGGGAATGACTCGGGAAAATACAAGTACCCTGTGGCTCTATTGACATAGGCTTTGGATTTCCCTTCTCAATATCCAAAATCTGGATGTTGCAGTAATGAGACTTTTGGAGTGTTCATGTAGAGAATATAGGTTGTTAGCTAGGAGTGATCACTTGATCTGAGTAAGTTCCTTTCCAGATCACTACATGATCAAAAATCTGTCACTTCCCAAGATACATGGGTATTAATAGCAAAGGGCAAGCAAGACTCTGGATGAAATTTCATTCCCTGATCTTATGTTGAAAAATGAATTCCTGGCCATGAAATTGGGAAATGCATGCACAGTGGTCATACCAAGACGATGGCCTCTAGGAAGATGATTCTCCATACCATCTCCTTAGATGAGCCTGCTTTCCCATGATGTACCTCATATGGTCTTAATTATTATCTGTATGCTGGCTCTATAGTTGACCTGCATGATTCAATATGGCCATGCCTGAATGAACCCAGCTTCCAGCCTCAAAGACTAGTCTTAGAGGGAAGGACTTAAAGGTTTTACCCTAATTCTCCATAGCTGATTTCACAAGTCTGCCTATTAGACATCTGGTCTTCCCCAGATTGTACCTGTGAAGATTCATGAAAACATGCCTTTGTATGTTTGCTCATTCTGTGTGAGTCCATGTTCATTACCTGCCCTCTGCGTACTTGTGATATTTCTAGGAGGTTTGTCATGGATATCTTTGAGTCCAAGGCCACATCTATGAGGCATTGTGTCTTCCCTGGCTCAGACTCACAATCAGTGGTGTTATAACCACATCATTTCTGTGCCTCATCATCACATACTTTCCTATTTTTAAAATTACTTATATACGCCTGGGACCAAAAATCAGACTTGCCTCTGAATATTTCCAGGTATATTACAGAGCAATAGCTGCTTATTTCCTAAACGTGGTTCCTTTGTCTCTTGATATCTGGATCATTGTTCATTTTCTGGGAACCAAGACCTCAGCTCCTGGGAGGTTGTGGGTTAGAAGTGAACATAGAAGGTCTTTGCTGCAGTGTGATTTTCATGGGCACTGTTTTGGTGGCACTCGAACCACTGCTGGCCTTTGTCCTATTCTGAAAGGTGTCTGGTTCTATGGCTCTGTGGGCCCCTGATGACCACACACCATCACAAGAGGTATGTAAGAGAATCATCTTTCCCTGGAGTCTGATGGGAAGGGAGCAACCCAGAAAAAACTGAGATGTTGATAAAAATGAACCTACCTAGATTCCTGCATTTCTAACTGCCTCATGCTTGAGAGTATAAATCACCACTCTGTCTCCTCAGCTCAGACAGACAGAGCAATGATTCTGGTCCAATATCATGACTTCTTGAAAACTACGAGAGTAGGCAATTAGGATCCAGCTTTGTTCTTGGTTTTAAAAAACAAGTAGCCTGCTGACAATGGCCATCAGTGAAGTAGGGAATTTCCTTGTCTTTGTTTTCCTCCTCCTTCCTCACAATAAAGTCCTGGTGCCACCCAAACCTGGGGAATAGGAGGACTACTTTTGGTCTCAAATCTCTTTCTCCTTCAGGATTGACTTTTAAATTTTTTTCTTCATAACAAACGTTCACTCTACTGTGATTTTAGAGGCTTAATGGGCCCTTAACCCCTGGGAAAGCTATCCAGGGCTGGAAAGTGGGGGGGACTCAACTAATATTTTATCAGATTGGAGGTCCCTAGAAGCTCTAGCTTGGAGTAGAGAGCCTATGACCTGGTTTGATGCTTGTGTTCCAGCTTTGGATTTTTGGATGACACCAGTCTCAGCTGCCACCTTTGATCAAGATGTGGCATCTTTGTCTAATGGGAGGAAACAGGCACAACATGGGACAGGGATGATAGAATGTTTTATCTCAACTGGAATTGTAGCAATATGAAACATCATCCTGCTGTCCCAAGACACCAAAGAACAAGAAACTAAGCCTGAGGGATACTGCTGTCTCTTATAAGAGCAGGCTAGCATATAAGGTCACAGATAACATTTCCTAGAGTTGCCCTCTCTGTTCTTTGATCTTTCACCTGTGATATAACTGGCTAGTATTGTGTGAACTTAGAGTTATGTGAATGCTGGTGGGCAGCATAGATAGCAGTTTATTCACACCAAATTAGTCATGCACATCCCTTAGCTTGTTTTTGCCCTCAATAAATGTTAGAAATTTCAGCGACTCCAGACTCAGAGTGTAGCTAAACTCGGGGGTTTTCTGAGACATTATTAACCTGGTCTTGTCTTTCTGGATATGCTCCAGTCTGCTCCAGCATCTCCTGGTCAGTAGAAAGAGTTTTGTCAGAGTAACTTGGAGTTTTTAACTTGATTTCTGTGGTCTCAGCAACATGAAAGCTGCTGTGTGAATCTTTATTACTGTACTTAATGCTATCACTAGAGCCATTCTCACTTCCCATCACTGACATGTGAGTTTCATAGGACCACAACAAGCGTTCCTCTGCTTAACAGGTCTTACGATGAATTTCAAGACACACGATGAACATCTAATGTTTACTTTTAGCTCTCATGTGGCTGACTTGGAAAAGTTCATGTTATATGCCAGAAAACCTAGGCCAGAACATATCAAAAAGCCAAAGTGGATGTTTGGCTTTGGTGACCTCTCAGCCTGTCCTCTATACTCTTGCCTGACATTAGCATGACTCCTGTTATAGTCAGAGTTCACAAGGAAAACAATACAATGTAGGACAAATAATTTACAGGACTATTTTATAATAATCATCCTAAGAGTCACATACAAAGAGTGTAGGAAATCTGCACACACCAGACACAAAGAATGCAGCTGAGGACCTGGATTTCTTAACATGTCCTCCATGAGTGTAGCTCAAGTCTTAGAGACTATAAAAATGCCTGCTACAAATCAACTGGACAACTACAGCCCATGACAGTGTCTTTTGCAAATCTGTAAAACAGATTTGGCAAGGCCCAAAGGCCAGTGGTAGAAGCTAGAAAGTCTCTGCCAGCAGCCTGAGGGATTTACTGGAGCCAGAAAATGATGCCCAAAGACTTGAGCTCCCTTGAAAAGTACCACAGCCATCCTTAGCAACAATGAATTCCTAAACTCCTGAGAACAGCTGAGTCTATATTGGGAAATTCAGCACGGGAAGCTTCTCCAGGACACTGAACAGTGTATCCCATCTTCCCCTCCTGAACCAGCAAGCAATGTTCAAAACAAGGACTGGAGCTTCCCCAAAGGGAATAGTAGCCATTCTCAGTGATGACAAGATCCCAGCTGCCTTTGGTAATAAGAATGTCCACATTTATATGAGGAAAGTCAAGAAGACAAGCTCCTTGAGGAGAACTAACAGCTCCCTAATGGGACTATCTCCTCTTAAGTTCTTCTCTAGCTCTTACTTGGTTGACCACAATCCTCAGGTGGGCCTCCCACATCCAGCACTGTCTGTCTCATTCAGCATGTGTTCATGTTGCTTCACTTTATCTGGCTGTTAGAAGCTGGCCATCAGTCAGAAAGCTACTACAATACCCTTGGCTAATGGACATCACTAAACTAGAATGGGGAACCTCTATAAATGGAAGCCATTCTGCCAGTGTTCACAGAAATATTTATATGTATGCCAGTAGCTTTGGAAGCCAGAATGGATTAATTTTAAAATTATCATCATTATCCTCTGTTGCTTGGTATAATAAAGTGGGATCATTGCTTATATGTCCTAGAAAGACTATGCTAATCACTTCTCAGTATTCTGGGAATAACTATGCTGAGCCACTCTGGCCGTGTGAGTTCAAGGTTCTCATATAAACTGATAGCCCTCCTGGAGCCAGTACAGTCAGTGGGCAAGACTCACCATGGAGCCCTTCACCCGTATGTGTAAGTGATGCTGCTGTTTTAGAATGAATGGGGCAGCATCAATGGCTGAGAACAATGACTTCAACCTCTGAGGGATTTCCATGATCCCTCTGGTTTGTTTTCTGGTTGCAAGCACACCTTAACTGGAACACATGCTGAATGAGATAGCAATGGAAGATAGGAAATGTTGTAGCCAAGCAGGCTGTCAGTCCAACAGTGTGTTGAGTACAAGTTAAAGCCTGAAAGTATTGGAGGGCCTTTCTCAGCCTCTGTAAGTCCACAGGCTTTTGGAGTCACTGATCTTCGCCAGATTGTTTTCTAATGGATCATGCAGTCACTGTGTACTAGGTTGCACAATGAATATTTGGGTGATAACAGAGTATCTGTCAGGCATCTCATGGGGAGCATGGTGTTGATGTTGAGATCCTTTTGCTTTGACCTCCAACGACACTAGACTTGATTCATACTTTTCCCCTCCTCAATTCTAATTCTTTTTGTTATTAAGAAATTGAAATCTGCCTGTAGCCTGTGCTTTTGCCAAGGCAATATAAGTCAGACTCCTTTTTCCTGAATGGGGACCCTCCTGTCACTTCCCCTGAAGGTGTGTGTGGAGAATGGAGTAGACTTAACGGGGTTCCTGTGAAAGTTCTTAAGGGAGGTTTAAGCTAAACCAAAGACTGTCACATGAGTTTTTCCAAAGAATGCAGTGCTGTGGATACTATAATCTTACATCCAAATGGAAAAGGGGAAGCTGAGTGTTAAAGAATACCTATTTCCATGTGCTATGCTATGAATTAAATGCAGGAAGGGTTACTGTTGGGGCTTATGCTGAAGCCTGATGCTGCCGACTTGTTCGGTACTTAGAATAGTCCTCAACCTTATGCAAATGTGTTCTAGGAATCCAGGTATGAGACTATTGCTGTGAAGCCTGGAAGTGCCTAAACAACTTCCCTCTTCCCTGAGGTATAAAAATGCAGTGGAATGGCAATTAGCTGAAGGAGCACTGAGTTCTACAAACCTAGAGAGCTACAGGAAATGGAATGATTCTGCCTAAGTCTCCATTCTTGTTACTATTCATGACAAGGACTTAAATGTCCTCAGACGAACCTGGGTATGTTGATGGTGGCATGGATGTGGACAGAAGCCCAGACCTTCAAAAGCAAAGGGAATGGGGTTTTTGCCAGGCAGGCAAAGTGCAGTGCCCATGGCTCAGACCTGGCAAGTGTGGCCCAGGTTTCTCCATTCCTATTGCTGATAAGGCACTGTTGACAAATGGGATTGTACTACATCAGCAACCTCACTATCGGTTGTGCATATGTAGAGTGGACCTGGACTCTGTAGGACCCGTAGAAGCCAAGGAGAGTGCAAACTCACATTACCTGAACAAATGTCTGGAAACGCCCAAGAACTTCTCTTTACTGGTTGGCTCTGCATCTGGGGGTGCTCCATGGTTTTGCACAACTTCTTATGCAAGGCCTTGAATCACCCAAGATTTGTGACAGGTTGTACCAACACTTATTTATCAACATTGGGTTCTGCCATTCTCCTCTGCTTTCAAGTCACTGTCAGTGTCTCCATGTTTTCTTACCTCTGTCAGAAAACGAGGTGGTGTCCCTACATCAGAGCCTGTTCTGTGTTAGAGAATGGGGTAACTAAGTTACAATCTCTGCTTTGTGCCTTGAATGTAACAGACTCAGAAGGGGTACGAGGGTTCCCATGGAGGATGATCCCAGTAAGGTGTTCTTAGGTCCACACAGAAGAGGAGGCATTGTGGACATTTGCTCTTCAGTGAGCAGTTCCACATTGTTCACCACCTTGGGGTGATCTCTTATTGCTGTTGGGAGTCAGGACCACCTGAGGAAGGGAGTTAATAATGAACAGCCCCAACTGTCCTGTCTGGATCTTCTGTACCTCCAGAGATGTGATTTTTTGTAATGACTTCATCTGGGGAAGGCAGTCCTACTCCACACCTGCAAGCACATGCAGAATTGGTCTCAGCCCAGAAGACTTTTAACTGATACTGCATGGCAGCTTCGTGTCCAACATCTTTGAAAGCTTAGTAGACCAGAAGCATTGTGACCCTTCAGGCTTTATGGACATTTATGGAAACTTAGAATACCTGTACTTTTCCACCATTGGTTTTCTCCTTGTTTGTGAGTTCTAGTTACTCAGAAGATGAGGATAATAAATTTTTTACTGACCTTGAAAATTGAAATGTTCACCAAAAGTGAAGATGTATGTGGTTATTTTTCAGACATGTGAGGTAGGTGTTAGTGGACTTGCAGCATTCTTCTGCAGTCATTTGCAGCCTTTTCTCTTGTAGGCAGTGCCACCTCTCAGTGCTCTCAGCCCATCTTGGATTTTCCATACCAAGAGGAGAGGATGTCACAGGGTTTGGGTGAGTCTCACCTTTGCTCCATGCAGTAAAGGCAGATCTTCCCTTCCATCGTAATGAAAGCCTGGGCCTTCCAAGAGTAATTTCTGGAGCCAAACAAGGAGTTTGTACATAGATCCCTGGGACCCTGAACAGCACTCAGAGGAATTTGCAAATACTCTCATCTTTGGGTGAGTGGAGAGTGAGCTGGTGAGGACAAGGCACTCTGCTCTCTTGCCCTTTGATCAGTATCTCTAATAGAGGGTGAGTGAGACCATGCAGACACAGCCCACCTTCCCCCCGGGATCAGCTCATGGTGTGGTTTCCAGAGTTTTGCTCATCAGCATTGCTGGCACCACCTGAAAAATGGGACCTGAATATCTTCAGACACAAAATCTATGTCTTTCAACCAGCATGTGGGAAGTTCTACAAAATAATAACTTGGAGCATTTGGAAGGCTGTGACTTCTTTCTAGGTTAGATGCACTTGAATACACCACAAGAATCTCAGGAAGGAGATCTAGATGCTTATCCTGCCCTGTCTAGAGTGCCTCAAGGATGAGTACAGATTGCCTAAGTGTGTTCAGATGAGCATCTTTTCTAGGTGAAGCTTCTCTCCAGGAGGTCAACATTCTCTCCTTAAAAAAAAAAAAAAAAAAAAAAAAATGACAGTGTTCTATTTGTTGCTACTTAGTAACCCTGAGTATCCATCCTGAGCCTATGGTCCCTGAGGGTCAGAATTGGCAAGAACATTATGGAGGCCACTGATTTTATACATGAATAGGAAATGCTGTCACATTGCACAGCCACCCCTCCTGCCCCTTTCTTGACTCTGTCTTAGTTCTTGTACTTCAGCTAAAGGAAACCCTGATCCTGTGAGTGCATCTTGCTGACCTCAACTCTGTGCAAACCTCACAGGTGCTCAGAAGCAGGGGGTCCTGAAGGTCCTGAATAAATGACCATATGGAATAGAACTAGGTGTCTCTTGCCCACAAACAGCTGGGACATAGCGTCATCGGCATGAGACAGCACTCATCACCT
>PVKN010020280.1:0-15980 GCA_004027915.1 Capromys pilorides
ACATGGTCTCAAAGTATCGAGATCCTTTGATCCATACCTTCCTGAGGGGAGTGAGAGACCCAGACGGTGCCCACAGGGCCAGCAGCTTAGCCAACCTGGGAGAGCTGTGCCAGCGCCTGGACTTCCTACTGGGCCCTGTGGTTCATGAGGTGCTGTATGTTGACTGCTGCGTCTTGCTTAGCACTGAGAGTGAGGAGATATGCAAGGAACTTCCCTCAGTTTCATTTGTCTCATATGTATAATTGAAAATTTTGTTACAGGTTGTACATCCCTAATCCAAAATATTTAAAACTCTGGGGCTAGGGAGATAGTTTGGGGGTCTAAGCACCTGCCTGGCAAGCGCAAGGACCTGGGTTTAATCCCCAGTAACATAATGCCACACTGGCCCCAGAATCCCAGGCATGCTATGCCAGCCACCAAAACTGGACATGGTGGTGCATGCCTATAATCCCAGCTCTGGGGAGGCTGAGACATCCTTGGGATCACTGAGTCCAAGCTGCGTAGTGAGACCATGTACCAAATAAGTAAATAAATTATATATACACACACTTACATATATAATTAAAAAGATATCAAACCCAAAACTTTTCGAGCTCTAACATAGTGCCATAAATGGAAAATTCCCACACCATGAAACTTTGCTTCATATACAGAATTATTTTCTGGCTCTTTGTATAAGGTTTATGTGAAACATAAATGAATTTCACATTTAGACTTGGACTTCCATCCCCCAAATAACTTACTGTGTATATGTGCATTTATTCTCTCTCTCTTTTTTTTTTTTTTGTACGAGAAATCGAACTCATGACCTTGTACTTGATAGGCAGGCACTGTGCCACTGAGTTATATCTCTAGCTATGTACACTTATTCTAAAATTCAAAAAAATATGAAATCCAAAAACAGTTTGTCCCAAGCATTTCAGATAAGAGATACTCAAGCTGAAGTGAGACTCTCAGTTCCAAGTGACAGGAAATCATCTCTCTCTACCTTATACATTAAGTGATGACTTATTATAAAGATTCTAAGGTAAGTAACAGAGTGATTGACCCTGTCCCACTCCTAGAGAGCTGAACGCTTTCTGCCACATCAGTTCCCAGTGTGGTTAGAATCATTAATAAACTGAGCACAGCAAGGGCAGAACCAGAATTTATTTAACTTTTCAGGCTTTCTCGCACCTATGACCATGCTTGGTATGTTGCCAGTGCTAAGTGTTGGTTGATTCATATCAAAAGGAAAAGGGGTAAGGCAGGTTGGGAAGACTAGTTCGTACGTGTTTAAAAACTAGTCATAGTTCTCAATATTTTTCTGAGATCCTTACATTTATCAATTGATCCAGTTCTCACCAAGGAAACTTAGGCACACAGAAACTAAATAAGTTGTCAAGGTCTTGAATATAAGCAGGCCTCCAGGATGTAACAGTTAGAGCTTCAGAATGTATGCTATTAATCACTTCTCTGTCGTGTCTCTCAATAAGTATTTTTGGTTAATTTTTAAGATTGTCTTTTTGCCTTGAAACTACAAAATATCACCATGAGAAAAGCCACAGGCAGGAAGGGTCATGCAGCTCTCCCTTAAGAAAGCTTGTTTTTGGCAGTGAAACTTCAGAAGGCATTCCCTCTGATTTGGAAGACCAGGTGTTTCCATCCCATATAATTTCTGTCTCCTCTTTTTAGATGTTCTTTCTATGTAGCAGCCCACGCTTGCCTTGGCATCAGTGCCAAAGCAGCTACCTTGGTGGACTGCAAGTCTGAACATGCTTGGAGACCTGCCAGTTTTAGTGTTTCAGCCACTGATTCCTCCTATAGTCTGACAACTCAAGTCCATTCACATGGAAAGAGCAGGCTTCTGGGCATGACTTTTTAGTAGTTTTTCACATGTTTATTCATTCAAAAAATATTTATTGAGCCCATGCTCTGTGCCAGTTGGCCTACCACCAAGCCATATGCTAGGTTTTGGAGCTAGCTGTGAACATAGGCCCTGTCTTCATGAACCTGACATTCTGGAGAGGAGAGGTAGGCTATAAACAAGTAAAAAACTCTGTGCTGTGTCAGGGAGGTAAAGGCAAGGAGATACATCTAATAAGGTGAAGGGCACAAAGGGAGCTTCTTATTGTATGTGACTCAGACAGGAAAGGATTCACTGGTGAGTGACGTTTAAGCAGAGACCCAAAGGAAGGAAGGGGTAATCCAGAAACCTGCAAAGAGAACATTCCAGGCTGAGGAAGATGGAAGCTTCATGAAAGCTCTTGAAGCCTTATAGTCTTTGGAATACTCACCATAGAGGTACTGCGGCACAGGCAGGCTTGACATGCAAGAAGCACCAAGGCCAGTACGACTTGAGATAAGTGAATGACAGAGAACCCTAGAAGTCAGTTCTGGAAAAGTGGTAGTGAGTGCAAAGAGAGTTTGAATGGCCTCTGGCTTTTCTTCTGAGTAAGGTAAGAAGCCAGACCAGAGGAATAGAATGGCCTAGCTTGTTTTACAGGATCCTGTGGCTTCTTCTGAGATGTTCCTTAGGAGCCTCATGAAAGCTCTTGAAGCCTTGTAGTCTTTGGAATACTCACCACTAGGGTACACTGGTAATAAAAAGGAAATTTAACTTTGAGGAAACTTGTCTTTGCAAACTGATGGGATTTTTCATGAGCATTGGTCCTGAGCCAGGAATGCTAGAAGACATAGTAAAGGACCCAGTCTCATTCCCTATGGAAATTTCCATATACACTGAAAGGACCAGAGTGGTACCATGGAGCAAGCTCAATGGAACATGGAGCTGGGACCATGTGTCAGACATGCCAGGGCTTCAGAAAGGCTACACTGATCAAATGGCTAGCCAGGCAGAAGAAGAAGAAAAGAGTTATCTGTTTGGGTACAAAGTTGAACACACTAGCTCCCATAGACTCCTCCCACAGGATCCAGTCAGGGGCATGAGCCTTACCTCCATCTGTAGCACAGGAGCATCTGAAGGATGCTGTCTTAAGGTCGGGTGGTCCAAATCTGGGCACCATCTGTGGTACTGGCTGGTAGAGAGGGAACAGAAAGGGTAGGCTCAACCCCTTCCACAGTCCTCACACTGGAAATTCAACTTTTCTTCTCTGTTGATACTAGGATTTAACCTGTCTAAAGAATATTATTATTCTGTCCTAGTTTCTCCTTGTTCTTGTCAAGATCTGTGTTGCTTAAAAACAAATTTTGAGGGCCAGCAAGATAGTTCAGCAGACTAAGTGCCTGCTGTGGCAAGCTCAGGGGCTGGGGTTCAATCTCAGCACCACATGCTGTGCTGGCCACAAAGTCCAGGTGTGGTTGTGTGCACCTGTATTCCCAGTGCTAGGGAGGCAGAAAATAGGAGAGCAGATCAGTACAAGACCAATCTGTGTAGTGAGACCCTGTACTAAATACATTTAAAAAAATTTTTTTTTGATAGGTTCTTTCATCTTTATCACTCTGTATGAGAAGTAAATATAATTGAAGTGAACTAAAGTGAGAGGCGTGTCTTCAATCCAGTGAATAAAATGTCCCCAGGTGACAAGTCTGTGGAGCAGGTTACTTTTATGCAGTGCCCAAATTCCACACCTCTGAGCTTGAAGGCTTGATACAAAGCTACCGCTTCTGATTCCTCTGCATGATGTGAATTTGTTACCGGTCTTGCCACCATCGGTGTAGGTTCCTGACAGAGCTCATGCAGGATAAGGATATGTAGACACTTGAGATGAAGACTTGGCGGATGTTTTGGGAAATCCCGAGGAAGGTCAAGAAGCTGCCATGGTTTCTTTCCTGGCAGGTTGAGTGAGCTGAGCTCATAATAATTATTGGTTACACTGTTTTAAAGTCTTAGTTCACAGATGGTCTAGTTTCAGACAAGTTAGCAGTCAGACCAAATTTTAACAAAGGAAGGTTTAGGAAGAATAAAAATACAGTTGAAAAATTGTTGATCTGTTTGAATGCAAAGTTGAACAAACTAGCTCCTATAGACTGATCTCACAGGATCCAGTCAGGGGCATGAGGTCCTACCTCCAACTGTAGGAGCGTCTGAAGGAAGCTGTCTTAAGGTCGGGTGGTCCAAATCTGGGCACCATCTGTGGTGCTGGCTGGTAGAGAGGGAACAGAAAGGGTAGGCTCAACCCCTTCCACAGTCCTCACACGTGTGCGTCTGTGTGCAGGGTCTCACTATGCAGCTCGGATTCATAGTGATCCTCCTGTTTTCAGCCTCCCTTGTGCTGGGATGAAAGGTGTGTGCAGGGCCGGCGAGACAGTTCAGTGGTCTAAAGCACCTGCTTAGGAGGGCTCAGGCAACTGCGGGGACTACAGTTCGATCCCCGGCACTACATGCTGCGCCAGCGCCACCACCAGGGCAGGCTGAGCCAGCCACAAAATGAATAAATAAAGAAACAAACAAACACAACAAGCAAAGAAATAAATAAATAAATAAAATTTAAAAAAAAAAAAAAAAAGAAAGGTGTGTGCAACCATCCCTGGACTCCATTGCCAGCTCAGAGGGTGGGGCCGGCACAGCATACACTGCCAGGGATCAAACCCTGGTCTCTGCGCTTACCTAAGCAAGCACGTAGTCCACTGAGCTATCTCGCCAGCCCTGCCATACTTCTTTGATACATAGCCTAGCTCTGCTACTTTCTTTCCTGGAATTTTCCAGTGTCATTTTTGGGAAATTTTATCACTATATTGTCTTCATTTTTATTCTGATTATTCTTGATGTATGCCAGCTGTTTAGGGAGTGTTTTTTTCCTTATTTCTGTTGATTTCTATAAAATGTTAAATTCCTTAAGCTCTCCAGCATTTCCAAAGCAGCCATCACTCTTCTTCTGACTAGCTTTCCAAAATGGGTATGATGCACATGATTCGGCCAGCAAAGAGAAAGCCTTCCATAGTATCATGTCTAGAGTAGGTACAGTGACCCTCAGGGCAGGTGTTACAAAGATCACACAGAATAAGGTACTGCCCCCTGGGAGGACTTGTAAGTTGAGAATAGAAATATTACACCAAAAAAAAAAAAAAAGAAAAAGAAAAAGAAACATTACACCAATTCATAAATTAGTAAAAACCTTACATCATCTGCCTGTCATTCACCAAGGCTTTTAGGGATGGAAGGCAATATTGAATATGTCCTTGGGATTGGCAATGAGAGACTAGCTGTGGAGGGACTTGTTCAGTCTGTGTAGACTTGTTCAGACTATGCCTAGTGTGAGACTAAGGGCCTGCAGGAGACTGGACGTGTGTGTTGGATGTACACATGAAGGGGCTCTTTTGACCTCTGTGTGGTGTCTACAAAACCATATTAAAATCCTGGTGCCCTAAAATCGTTTTGCACGACCATTCTTTGTTTCCTAGGGTTTGGTCCTGTCATGGTAGTGCGTGAGCCTCTTCTGTTCTCAGTTCTTTTCCTGATTATCTTGGTTGCTCATTGCAGTAATCTAGCACGTGTCATTGACAGCCTATAGCAAGCAGGAGGTCATTGCAGCTGGCCTCAGCAAGGCTCGAGCAACCAGCTTCTACCTGTGTGTCTTCCAGGTGGCACAGGGATTCAAGATTAACCCTTGAAGGGAAGGTCCTTTTCTAGTCAGGATGCTTCTGTCTGGATATCTTGGTTGTGGCACTAATACCTGACAGTCGGTGTTGGCCTTCCACTGAGAGCTAAGGGAAACTGTCCCCTTTAGCATAGTGGGGCTAAACAGAGGAGGCAAAAGCAGATGCCAACAGGATTCTAGAGCAGGAAGTCTTACTCTGCCAAAGTAGAAGCATGAGCGCCAAGCTAAACTCAAGAGAGCAGGCAAACTGACATGACTAAATGAGCTAAACTTTCTGGGTCAAGAAGGACTCCAACCTAGCTCTAACTTGTTTCACTGACTTCAGCTTGTAAATACTAAGCCTGAAAGTCGAGGTAGCTATTATATTGTTGCCTGTTTGGAGGTGACCCAAGGAATTCCTCTCAGAACTCAATTGCTTTTACTGTTAATGCCAAAGGCATGGAAGCCAATGCTGGCCCTCAGAGTCAGGGTCTCAGGTCAATAGCAGAAGCAGCTTACTGGGTCTTAGGAAAAATAGCCCCCAATGAGTTAAACTTTTCTGGGATTTCTCTTCCTTTACAAGCTGCAAGTTTGTCTAATAGATGGACAACTTGATTAAATGCCAGTGCATCGCAGATGCAATTATATTAAAAACAAACTCTTCTAATCTCTCTGCCATCACTGATTAATTAGATACTTTGAACTCTGCCCAACTGTTTGAAAGCTGTGAAAAATACAACCTGCATAGTTAAAATTTCTGTACAAGTTTATTTCATTTGTGCCTGTGTTCATCATTCTTTGAGCATAATATGTATTTATACGTGTTTCCAAATACACAGTCTGGTTATTTTCCTATCATGGTTAGAAATCCCTCTATTGCTGGCCAAAAAAATACATGCACACAGAAAATTCAGTAGCAAAACCAGAAAGAAAAAGAAAATCCAATAATAGAGTATCTGAGATATCCATTGAATAATTCAGAAGTAGCTTTAGTTATTGCTGCCATCAGTAACATTTTCAAAAGTTTTTCTTGCTGGGTATGGTGGTGTAATCCCAGCACCCAGGAGGCTGAAGTAGGAAGGTTTCTGTGTGTTGGAGGCTAGCCTAAACTACCAAGCAAGGCCCTGTCTCAAAAACAAAACAAAAAAAAGTTTTGTGTTTTGTTCAAATCTCACATGAGTGACTCAGAAAAGCTTTTGTTGTTGTTTAGTATATCTCTTTATTGAGATTTTAAAATGTATTTGTGCCTAGCAAGAGTTGCGTAGTGATAGTGTATTTAAACATTTATTTAATAATATATAATTATTAGCTGTATATTTGACACCATATTTTGTAAGGAATTTCTAGTGTTTGTTTTTGTTGTAACTCTTTGAAAGTAACTGAGCACAGAAGACCCATCCCACAGATAAAGGTACTCAGGAAAGGAGTTCCTTAAACTGACTCCTGCTGACTTACTAGGTGGATGATAGGTTATAAGACTGGGACATATGGAAGCTAGGAGGGAGGTCAGCTTGGATACTTCTCTATTTCTGTATCCCTAGGCTGAAACTTTTATCAGGGTATGTTTGTATTCATGCCATGAACTCAAGGTCTCCGTAGCTAAATCTTCATGGTCTTCAGTCCCTAGAAGCAACTGTTTTGGGCCATTTTGACACAACAGTTTTTCTCACTTTTAAGGAAGTAGCCTTTGAGCTTATCTCATTTGGGATGCATGTCATATACATATATTCCTTCCCACTCTGACCTTCCTTTGGAATTCCAAACTAGACTTTTTCTTTTACTAGAAAATCCAGATTATCCATCTCACCTTCTTTATTGAAGATGAGGAAACCATTCTGCCCTTCTCTAACCCAAATTGCTCTTAGTGAATGTATAGTAAGGGCAGCGTAGTTGAAAGGCTGCAGGTAATTGTGCAATCCTATTTTTATTAACTTCTTCCCTCACTCTGCTAGGTGACAGCTTGCCTGATTGCTGTGGCTAAAACAGACAAGGAAGTTCAAGTCCGCAGAGCTGCCATCCACGTGATTGTGCTGCTGCTTCGGGGTCTTAGCCAGAACGCTACTGAGGTAAGTCAGTCGTTTCCCACCTCTTTGTCTGTCTTCAGTCTTCCTTTCACCTAGGCAGGCTCAAACCTCTTCCCTAGATGGTCTCATGCACATGAATCAGTCAACGGGGATTTTGTAGCAGGAAAAATGGTACCGTTTGCACCTTCAGTAAAAGTCTCTGTCTCCTCTCTAACATATTGGGCAACCACCCGGTAACTGCCACAGAAAAACCAGAGCACATCTTTACAGATGGAAGCTCTGATTCCTGGCGTTCTGCTAACAGGGACAGGTTCCAGGGTGAGCTAGCTGGAGAACATTAACCTGCCTGTGCGCCTGAACTCTAGTGACTTGCCCTCCCAGCTCATTTCATTGTTCGTGCTAACCTACTGAAAGGCTTCATTTAAGATGTTTCCTTCCTAGCTCTAAATCCAATCCATGAGATTTTCATTGCTGCATAAATTAAACTTTCTTCCTTCCTTAAGTGAATTTAGCTGGATTTCTCCTGCCTGTATGGCCAGCATAGGAAGAAAAATTATATATCCATGTGTTCTAAGAATGACACCTTAAAATGAATTTTCTTCTTGATTTTAATGGAAATTCATTCCCAGTTGCCCTTAAATGAGAGTTTGTATTAATAATTCAATTCCTGGCATCCACAGTGATCATCTGTGGCTCATACATCAGTGTTTAACCAAGAGTTGTGGAAGCCATGTAAGGGTGATTGTTTTGTCACACAGAAGGACTTTATTCATGGTAGAATTTTACCACATCAAGTTCCTGGTACCTGTTTATACATGTGAGGACTGTTAGTTGTCCCCTTCCTTCCCTGCACAACTGCATTTTCTGTGTAAATGCACACAAACTATTGTTTTAACCCAGCAGCCAGGCCACTGAATCGCCCAAAAGCCATTTCCCTATTCTTTTTTCTCAGTAGCATTTCCCTCCCTTCTCATCTGCTTCTGTAGGTTAAAATTTGGATTGAATGAGTTTATCTGGTATGAACATGTTCAGCTACAGAGAGCTATAATGGCCTAAACAAGTAAGGATTTGCTTTTGTCTTCTATCACAGGAAACACATAGGGAGGTGTAGTTTGTTAGTGGTTCAGTATAACCAGAGCCAGTATTTCTATAATCCTCATGGCCTTTGTCTCATGGGTACAGGACAGCTGCTGCAGCTGTGACCATAGTAACTAGCTTAGATGAATAAAAAAGAAGTTGGGAGAAGGGTAGTCGTAGATACTTTTGTGTACTTTTTTTGAGGAACTAGAACAGTTTACTGGAAACCCCTACCTGACTTATGTTTCATTGGCCAGAACTGTCTCACATTATTAGTTCTCACTGCAAGGGAGCCTGACAGTGTATTTAGCTGATACATTGCTGTTCTGAAGAAAAATGAATTTTAATTAGCAACAAAAGGTCATGGAATGGATATTAAGGAGCTGACTAATAGGGACACAAAGGAGGTGAGAAAGAATGACGTGGCTCGAGGACTTCTGCAGAGATAGAATTGCTTCATAACTATGAGCTCTCACCTGGAGGCATTGGAGGCCTGAGATTATTAGCTAGGACTTTGATGGGAATAGGGAATAGGGGTCATATAAAAACTTGATAGTCCATATAATTAAGTGAATTGCTGTAGGGCACACACTGTTCTTGTTGAAAATCTGCTATACAAGAAGGAATCAGAAGGGCTAGGGAGATAGCTCAGTGGTCTAAGCGTCTACCTAGCAAGTGCAACGACCCAGGTTCCATACCTGGTACCACATGCTATGCCAGTCCTGGAACACTGAGTAGGCTGTGCCAGCCACACAAACTGGGCATGGTGGTGCATGCCTATAATCCCAGTGCTGGAGAGGCTGCGACAAGAGGATCGCTACAAGTCCGAGCTGCACAGTGAGACCCTGTACCAAATAGATAAATAATTTTTAAAAATTAAAGGAGTCAAAAACAAGGGGTTTTCAATCCATCATGAGGATCTATACAACTCTTGGTAAGTATATCATTGTGTCATGATTATGTAAGTCATTAACAACTAGGAAAACTTGGCGAGAAGGATACAAGGGACTCTGTACTATCTGCAGCTCTTCTATAAGCTTAACATTACTTCAAAATTAAAATGTATTAAAGAATATAAATTATACTGCTATTAAAGAAAAGGATAAGACTTTGGGGCCAAGGTGTATAGCTCAGTGACAGAACACACACTTAGTATGCATAAGGCCCTTGAGAACCAAAAAACCCACTGTAAATGCCATACTGAATGAGAGTGAGAGCATGTGTATGTTTGGGTGGGAGTTTCATATGCATATAAGGAAGAGCACAAATGTTTGATTAACAAATTGAGGGAAGAAATACAAAAAAATTCTATCCAGATTTCTCATATCTATATGTAGTCAGTGAAAGCAACACTGCTTGTCTGACCAATGCCAAAATAATTTTGGGCTATGGAAGATTTTTGTCACTTTCAAAGTTTATGAATAAAAAGCCACCCTCCTTGTCTCAGTTACTCTTCTCTCATTGCTGAGACAAATACCCAACACCCAAAATGAAGGAAGGAAAGGTTTATTCAGCTCACAGTTACTGCAGGTTTCAGTCCATATTTGGCATTTGACTGGCTCCAAGGCTAAGTGGAAGAGGACAGAGAGCATCCAGTTCATGGCGGCGGGACAGCAACAAATGACGACAGAGGCAACCGACCGATCAGAGCAACAGAGTTTGTTTCTCTGTCTCTCTTATAATACATTCAGACTATCACCCCAGGCTGGGCAAATATACACACCCATAATCCCAGCAGTACTAAGACACATAATCCCAATGGATCATGAGTTAGTCTCAAACTCTAGAAGTCCCCACCCCATGACTGCGTGATGCTTTGGGGGGACAACTAGACACAAACCGGTTATTCCTAGTCTCCAAACCACCTCTAGTCTGTACTCATTGATACTTATAAATTTTTCTTATTCAGTGAATAAAGAAAAGGAAATGGGATGGAACAAAATTATGATTCCTCTTCCTAGTGCATCCCTGAGGCCAGGTGTATTAAATTTTGTAATCATAGGCATAATTATAATCAGGGACACTTCAATGTGAAACGGAGATAACCATGAAGCTTTGAATCTTGAATTTCTCTTTATAGCTCTGTTTTACCCCTAGGAACAGCTGAAATGGAAATGCTACTTTGTTGATGAAGCTGTGTGTGTGTGTGTGTGTGTGTGTGTGTGTGTCTGTCTGTCTGTCTGTGTCTGTGTGTGTGCTGTGTGTGTGTCTGTGTGTCTGTCTGTCTGTGTCTGTGTGTGTGCTGTTTGTGTGTCTGTGTGTGTGTCTGTCTGTCTGTCTGTTTTCCTTGTAATCACTGTCTAATAAGCTGTAGAGTGTCAAAAACAAATATTGGGTTTCAGTGAATTCTCTGTTGCTTGTGGATGTGCTGGCCAAGGACCTCTGTAGTTATGGCAGCTTGAAAGGGAAGTAGATGAGATAGGTTGGGATCAAGGGGAAGACTTCACTAGCCCTACTCAGAAGGTAGTGTTACCTCTTTCACTCTTGAAGATAGCCAGATTTCTATGTAATCAACACAGTATCCACAATGAAGAGAAATCTCACGAATACTTCTTGCTGAGAAACCTGTTTAGCCTTATTTTAGCCTTATTATTATAGAACCTGAAGTTTAGTTAAACACCAGAAGCAATTTTCTTTAAACCCATTCTACCTTACCCTTGCTGAAAAATAAATTTACTAGGAATACCCAGAAGAGGAAACACGTTCAGACCTGCACTTTGAGATGACCTCAGAGTTAAGGATAGGCCCTTCTCAGCACCAAAACAATGAGCTAAACAATAGAACAAATGACACTTAAACTTTTCCTCTTTACAGATTTGATCTTTGTATCATAACATTCTATTTATTATAAATGTTTAGAACTGGGGATATAGCTTAGCAACACAGTACCCACCTGGCAAGTGCAAGGTCCTAAGTTTGTTTCCTAGTAATCCCCCACCAAAAAAAATGTTTAGAGCATTTATTCATAAATTTGTTCCAAAAACAATAATTGGGTACTAATAGTTGAACTAGCCTATCAGACTGGCCCTCCAGATGCTATCTGTCAAGTTTGGATATAATGAGCAGCTGCCTGAAATCACTGAAAAGGAATTAGAAGCAGGCAGATTCTGAAGGGGAGGCTGTGCTTCCAGAGGCGATATACACAGAGTTCCATTTTTCTTGGATTTTAACCTAGGGACAATTTTAAAAGGTTATTTAGCAAGGAATGCAACACAGTAGAAGCCCTAGTGGAGCAGTCAGTCTCTGACCTGGCGAACGAGAAGAGAGAATCTGGGAAAACCACAGGAGAAAGAGGAGCAATGCTAAAGGAGAAAGATCCTGAGAGGATTTACAAATCTACATCTCCATGTATCAACCAAGATAATTGCTTGCTTAAAAAATAAAACCAAGGGCCAGGCATGGTGGCGCACACCTGTAATCCCAGCACTTGGGAGGCTGAGGCAGGAGGATCAGTGCGAGTTCGAGACGAGCCTCGGCTACAAAAGTGACCTCAAGGCCAGCCTGAACTGCATAACGAAACCCTGTCTCAAAAAGACTAAATAAATAAAAAATAAATACCAAGCCTGATATGGTGGCACATGCTTATAATCACTGCACTCAGGAGGCTGAGGCAGAAGGATCACCACAACATGAAGGCTAATCTGAACAACATAGCAAGACTGTCTTAAAGAACCAAAAAGCAAAAACAGGGACAGGGGATGTAGCTCAGTGGTACAACACTTGTCTAGCATGCAAAAGGCCCTGAGTTCATTCTCTAGTATAAAGGGAAACAGACAAATAAATAGGGTGTTAGCATTTGTGTATAGGTATCCCCCCAAAGCCTCGTGCAGTCATGGGGCAGCTTCTGGAGTTTGTGATTGATTATTGTGCATGTGGATATTGCACCTGTACTCAGACAGTTAATTTGCATTACAATGTAAGGAGAGATGAGAGGCTAGCTAGCTGCCTGAGCTGCTGCCCCTTCCTCTGCCCCTCCCTTTTTCTCTCTGCTCTTTGCTGCCACCATGCAAGATTGCTCTCTGTCATGTGCCACTCTGCCTTGGAGCCAGCTGAGTATGAACTGAAACCTCCAGTAACTGTGAGCTAAATAAACCCTTCTTTCCTTCATTTTGAGTATTGGGTATTTATCCCAGCAATGAGAGAAAAGTAACCAAGACAGAGTTTGGTACCAGAGAAATAGAGTCCTTGCTGTGGCTACAGCTGACCATGTGGATTAATAAGCTTTTAGGAATGACTTATGGGAAGAGATAGAAAAGATTTGGAGATGTCACCCACAAGTGAAGCACTGGAACAGCTTTGGCTGTTCTGTACAGGAGATTCTGATCAGAGCTCAAAAGACCAGAATGTCTTGGCATCATCCATGTGGCATTGGTTTTAGGTGCATGAAGAGTGCAGAAATTCTGAGGTTAAGAAGGCTTCCACCGGGCCGGCGAGATGGTTCAGTGGTCTAAAGCGCCTGCTTAGGAGGGCTCAGGCAACTACGGGGACTGCAGTTCGATCCCCGGCACCACATGCTGCGCCAGCGCCACCACCAGGGCAGGCTGAGCCAGCCACAAAATGAATAAATAAAAAGAAACAAACAAACACAACAAGCAAACAAATAAATAAATAAATAAATTTTTTTTTTTAAAAAAAGAAGGCTTCCACCTAGATTTCAGAAATCCTACCTGTAAAGACCAGGCTGGGGAAGTTTCTGCTGGAAAGAAAGATGGCATTGGTTGTTGGACTCCAGGTGATCTGCGTTATGGCTTAGCAGAAAGTTGTTCTGCATTTTGCTCATGTCCAAAGACTTTGCCTCAGACTGAGATTGAATATTGAGGGAGTGGCATAGCTATTGTTGGGGGCTTTAGTCAGATTTATGTTGAGAATGCAGAGCAGAGTCCAGCAGGGTATTTAAAATGTGAGTTTGGCCAGAAAGGAAGCTTCAGTAAAGCTATGGAATGCAAAAATAGAGCTGAGAGGCTCTCCTTTGCCAAGAAGAAATAAGAAAATCAAAAGGATGGCCTGGAGGCATCACAGGAGGCCATAGGTCTCCACCCTTTGCAGCCTCAGAATTGCAAAGGTCAGGGACTTTGCCTTAAGGGGAAAGCCTCTGAGCCCTAGGTTCCAGAATGGCACCAGCAGGGAAAATTTGTTCCTCAGAATCAAGGTGAGAATGCTCATCAATCTTGGCACTCGACCCCTACAGCCAAGAGAGGAGGCCTGGCTACTGCTCCAGCTCCATTGCTCCAGCTCCTGCTCCATTGGTTTTAAGCACATGTAGAATGCAGGAATTCTGAGTTAAAAAGGCTTCCACCTGAATTTCAGAAGCCCTCAGAGGCAGGGCAGTGTGCCCCTGGGAGGGCAGTGTGTACGGCTGTGAGTGAGAAGCCTGTTCAGTGGAAACCTCAGAAGTTCGGAAAAGCCAGGAACGTGGATCACCTAAGGAAAACCGCAAGGAGAGAACAGAGCCGGCTTAAGAGACCCAATGGGAGCTACCCCCAAGAGTGCCACAGAGGTAGAGCCACGTGGAGCTCACAGTTTGCCACAGATTGCTTTAGATGTTCCACATGGAGCTACAGGACTTCATGTTTTACAGATTGCTTTAGATGTTCCACATGAAGCTACAGGACTTGATGTTTTACTTGATGTTTTACCAGGACTGGATTTTGGACTTGTTTTGGTCCCACTGCTTTGTGTTCCTCTGTTGTGTGGTAATGTTTATCTTGTGCCATTGAATGTTGGAAGTGCTTTAACTTTTCATTTCTACTGGAGCACATAGCAAAGAGTTTTCTTTTGATCTTGGAGGAAACTTGGGACTTGGACTTTTCAGCAATGCTGAAACTGTTGGGACTTTGGCAACTCTTAGAGATGGATTAAAATGCCTTTTGCTAAGGGGATGTGCATGAGTCTTTGGGGTTCCAGGAGTGTTGGTTTGTGTATAGGTGTTCCCTCAAAGACTCATGAAGTTATGGGGCGGCTTCTATGGGAAGTTTGTGATTGATTGTTGTGGTTGTAGATGCTATCCCTGTCCTGGGCAGGTTATTTGTATTATAATGTAAGGAGAGATGAGAGGCTAGCTAGCTGCCTGAGCTGCTGCCCCTCTTTTTTCTCTCTGCTCTTTGCTGCCACCATGAAAGGTTGCCCTCTGCCATGTGCCACTCTGCCTTGGAGCCAACTGAGTATGAACTAAAACCTCCAGTAATTGTAAGCTAAATTAACCTTTCCTTCCTTCACTTTGAGTGTCAGGTATTTGTCTCAGCAATGAAAGAAGAATAACCAAGACAGGGTAAGGATGAAAATACTCACCAGAGAACAGAATCAACAATTTCCACAACTTAACATTTATAATATTTAAGATATAATGCAAAATCACATAACATGAAAAACCAAGAAAATAGAATATATTCTCAAGAGAAAACCAACTGAGACCAATCCCAAGATAATGACATTGGAATTATGGAAGATTTAAAACATTATTACAATTATCAATAAAGAAAAAAATATTCCTACAGGTAGTAAAAAGAAAATCACAAGACTGGGTGTGGTGGCTCGTGCCTGTAACGGCAGTGCTCAGGGGGCTGCAGACAGGAGGATCGCTCGAGTCTGATCTGTGTAGTGAGGCCCTGTAGACCCTGTGCTAAATATACATAAAAAGGAAAATCGCAGAAAGAGAAATAATAAAGAACCCAGTAAAAGTTCTAGAACTAAAAAATATGATTTCTGAATTGAGGGGAAAAAAAAAACACAGGAGATAAAAACAGAAAAGGGTAAGCAAGAAAAAAAGAATTCGAAGATAGAATAACAAAAATCAAAGTGGACCAAATATCTGTTAAAACAGAAAGAGATAGACTATAAAATAGGTAAATGAAGACATAGGTGTCAACAGAACCTCAAATGCAGAAGAGATAACACCAAGAATCAGTCAATGGGATCATATCAAATTAAAAAGCTTCTGTACAGCAAAGGAAACAATGAACAGTGAAGAGACAACCTACAGAATGGAGGAACAGTTGCCAGCTATTCTTCAAAGGACTGACATCTAAAATATGTAAAGAACTCAAAAAATTACACCTCCCCCCAAAAACTACCTAGTTAATAAATGGGAAACCAAAATGAAAAGACACTTCTCAGAAGAACAAACAGCCAGTGCCTATGTGAAAAACGTTCAGTATCTGTGGCCATTTGAGAAACACAAATTAAAACAATATTGAGATACTACTGAGATAAGAAAAAATGACTATCATCAAGAAATTAAATAATAAATACTTTTGAGGCTTCCAGGATAAAGGAACTCTTCTGTATTGTTGGTAGGAATGTAAACTAGTAACAACCACTGTGGAAATCATTATGGGAATTCTTTAAAAAACTAAAGATAGAC